>PITA01022318.1:0-30582 GCA_004023965.1 Spilogale gracilis | reverse complement strand
CATTCCCCATTCCCCACACCCAGTGCTCCACGCTTTAGGTGTCCCCAGTACCCACCACCAGGCTCTCCCATCCCTCCACCCTCCTCCCTCCAAGTCCCTCAGTTTGTTTCTGTGTTCAAAGTCTCTGTTGTTTCGTTTCCCTCCCTAGATTACCCTAGTTCCCATTTGCTTTCCTTCTGCCACTGTCCTCCAGTTTGCCCCTCATGCACCGCAAGTAAGTGAGACCATGCGATACTTGACTTTCTCTTCTTGGCTTTTTTCAGATGAGGACATTCTTTAAATGAAGTACTTATAGTTATTCCTGAGAATTTTAGGATTTTATTTCTTTGTTTTAGCCCTGAGAATGGTACTTATACAACTCATAATTTAACACATGTACCAGTAGCCATGATGGAATTATTGTCTACAATGTAAAATGTCCAAACTTGTTTCAGTCAAAAATGAGGCATTTAAATACACCTAATCAGGGTCTCATTAAAAGCAGTGCCACTCTTCCAATTACTAGTTATATTTTTTTTGTATTGGCAAGAGTAGTTGATGAAGTGACTAGGGTACAAGTGATAGGAGAAGAGGTAAGAGAATTGTCCCACTCACTTTTTTCAGAAAGTTCAGAAAGGAAAAGTTAACTTCAAGAAAAAGACCCCTTGAACTTAAATATGATTCTGCTACATATCAGGGAAAATAAATTGTTTAAGGACTTTTAGGGGAAAATAACACGAACATAGCCAGAACAGCAGTTTATATTTAACGGAACCAAATGATCACATTTTCAAGTAAAGTACGCCCTGGCATTTGAACAGCTGTTATATCTAAATCAGATTTGAATACTGTTGTTTAACCTTCCCAGCTGTAGCGGGGGTGGTTTGTTAGTCTAATTCAGTATAAAATATGCATAGTATACTTAAATTTGAAACTTTAAACACACATTTGTATTAAAATGATAAATTTTAGTCATATAAGCCTATTTTAGATCAACCCATTATCTTTCTGTGAGTTATTTATTGTTCCCAACTATCTTGTATGTTTGAGCAGATTTTAAACAATTAAAATATCCTTTAAACTCTTTCCATGTAATTTATGGGGTTTCTTGTTTGTTTCTTCATTTTTTGTGTTAAGAATGAACCAAAAATATATACGTTTCTATACATATCATTACATTGGTGTATTCATGGAAAAGTCTGAATTATATCTTTTCCTGTATTTCTTGATACCTAATTCTCTGACCACAGCTAAATTTTCTTTACTAAAACAATCTGTAGGATGGCAAAATAAGAGACCAGTACTTCTTGATCTTAAACACAAATGCTTGTTGGTATACATCACAGTTGCATGTACACACACATACAGATACATACAGATATAGAAATAGTTTTAGATGTATCTGTGTGTGTACGTATGTGTCTTTATGTCTTATTTACGTACATACATGTACGTATGTGTCTTTATGTCTTTATATTATCTAACTTTGCCTTCTAGAAAGCTTAGAAATAATAACTGAAGGCACACCACAAGTACCCAGATATTGATTGCTAAATATTTTCCCTTGCTAATTAAAAAAAAAAAGATGGGGAGGGCAAAATAGCTAATTTTAGGGTTGGGGCACAAAAATATACCATGAGACTAGAATTTTTGCCAAGAAATAGGAAGGTATTTAAAGAATGATGGAGACCTGAGAGAAGACACAGGAGCCACTTTGAAGAGGACCTTTCTAGCCAAATCCTAGAAATTTGAGTTTCAAAGTAAATAAAAGAAAATAACCCCACTGAGTAAAATGGAAGTCCATGAGTCCATACTGCTACAGATAGATACATAGACAGACATGGGAAAAGAGAAACCTCTTCTTTATCATAGAATACCAACTAATAAAGATTAAAGGAATGATGACATAGAAAATTACCATTTGACATTGCTGTGTCCAGTTCAGATGGGAGTTGTCAATGGAGGCTGAGGTTGACCAGTTAGTTTGATAAGGAACAGGATACTGACTGAACCTAAGAATATTTCTCTTACAAACTACTTATCAGTTACAAAGGGAAGAATGATGACTGTACAATGAAAACCTGATGAACAACGTGACAGGTGACCATCACAAGTGGGTTGACATCACTTGTGGCACATCACCTAGATGTGAAGCTGTAGAGGGCAGTGTATCATATTAGTGGTTTCCCTGCCCAAAAAGCATAATCAGGAGGAAAAAGAAGATAGACCCTATGCTTAGCCTACAGAAAAAAAGTCATATATTCTTGAAAAACTGTCAACATGAAAGGCAAGGAGAGACTAAGAATATGAGAAGAGAATGAATGTCCTAGGAATTGCTGGGCCAGTTGACAAAAGTGTGAATGGGGTCTGTGGATTGATGCTAGTGTTGTATCAGTGTTGAATTCCAGACTTGAAGGATTGTATGAGTGTTGAATTTCCAGACTTGGAGGATTGTTTGAGGATTACTCACGAGAATGTCCTTGCTTTGGGAAATACACACCAGATCATTAGGGATGATAGGAATCATACATGCTGGTGGTTCTTCAGTTGTTCAGAAAAAGGCTAATCATGGGTATATAAACATGTTTAGAGAAGTATACCTATATTTATTTTTTTGAAGTATACCTATATTTAAAGAAATACAATTTTAAAAAAGATGAAGCAAATGTGAAGTGTTAAAAGTTGGAGAACCTAAGTATAAGAATTGTGTTCTTTTTCTATGTTTGAAAATGTTTCAACAGGTTATTCTAAAGTGTTTGTTTAAAAGGTAATATGATAAATACCTCAATCAAATGTATTAATATTTCTACAATAAAACTTATGAGTACTTACACAAGGCTGATCAATAAAAACTATAGATAGCTTTATGCTGGTTCAGGCTTTGCCAGCAAGTGAGTTAAGGTATTCACAGTATTTTAGGTTTGTGAATTGAGGATAAAGATTATGGATCTGTGTAAGGTACCCAAGGCCCAGATAAATAAGTTTTCCTGTCTCACACAGAATGTGGTAGAACCAAGTCCAGAACCAAAGTCTCCTGATTAATAATCGGGTAGTCCTTGCATGACAGATTAGTGAAATAAGATAGGAACATTTTGTTTGAATTCTGACCTTTGGGAATTCATTCAGGGAAGTGTTAGATTTACAAAATGTCTCTTAGAGCTACATTATTAGTTTCACCTACGGGGCATGTTCCATGTCGCAATTTTCAAATTCATCCCAAAGAAGTATAGAAAAGCTACTTCTTTTCCTTCCCTCTTCCCAATAGGGTGATACAAATGTAGGAATGAGTAGATTTTTTCCTCTCCTCTCTGTCTCATATCGCCATCCCAGCTCTTTTACCCTGTAAGATATTCTTCCTCTCTATATGATTGTAGTACAGACTTGAGCTTCAATCACTACTTTTTTCTGATTCTGATTTACCAATCACTTCAATAAGACCTAATGTGTTGAAGGATAACATATAATATCCTGTTAGTTTCAGGTGATTATCATAGTAATTCATTATTTTTATACATTATGAAATGATCCTTATGATTAGTTAAGATCTGTCGCCGTACAAAGTTATTACAATATATTGACTGTATTCCCTCTTGTACATACATCCCCATGCCCAATGTGTTTTTAAAGTTTTAAATAGCCATTGACTTGAACAGTTGTGTTAAAAAAAAAAAAAAAGTCTTCCCTGGATCATGTATCTCCCCATACTACTTTAGATAATTAACACTTTCGTACTCAAGCATTTCCTTTTCCTCTTTTTATGTCCTTGTCTTACCAGGAAAAGAAAATATTTTTGGATATTTTCAGTTGTATAGCCAATATGGAGACGTCCATTTTGAGGATTGAATGTTATTATTTAAACTGTCATAATTGCTTAAGTGGGTTTTTTGGGGAGTTTTTTGTTTTATTTTTTAAGATTTATTTATTTATTTGATTGAGGGGAGGGGCAGAGGGGAAGAATGAGAGAATCTGCTGAGCACAGAGCCCAACATATTGTAACCTGAGCCGAAATCACAAGTCCAGACATTTAACCAACTGAGAGTGCCCCCCCAGGTGCCCCCAGGTTAATTATTTCTTTTCCTGTGCTTTCAGCTTACTAATTTAATAGCTATAGAAATTTAAGGGTTTTGTAGATTCTGAATATGCACATTTTTAATGATTATTCTAAACAGAGCCTTGATAATTCTTACTATATATATCTTTAATTTTTATATATTATGCCCTTAGATTGTATATCAACTGTTAATACAGTAGGGAGCAAGTAATATATTGATGAATTATGTTTCTGTCCTTCTAAATCTACTTTATTTAGTAAATTAAATTATAATTGCAGTTCCCAAGTAAACTTTTTAAGTTTCCTATAATTGCATAATAGGTACCTGGGGTTACAATATACATGTTAAGACAGAAGTGCTTTGAGCACTAACATTCTGAGATTTTATTTAAATAAGTTTGAATTAAAATATATATATAGGAAAAGAGAGAAATGGCAATTTATTGTTTACAATATACGGAATTTCAGTTTGGGATGATGAGAAGCTTCTGGATATAGGTAGTAGTACAACTGTGGGAATATATTTAATGACACCGAAATATACTTTTAAAAATGGTTAATACATTATATGTTAATAAAAATAGTTAAATGATAAATTTTATGTTATGTATATTTTATCACTATATATATTTAAAATCTCACTCATAGTTTTTCATTTGTACGTGTTTCTTCCTTGTCATGGACATTTGCTAGCATTTAGCCTTTAACCATAGCATACACTATTCATTTAATATATGTTACATTTTTATATTACATTAGCTGTGTATTCTGGATGTAAAAAATTAATGAAAGGTATTTTTTTAACTTGACTCCACCATATTTTTTATATCAGTGTGATCTTACATAAAGTAGTCAACCCCTCCAAATTTTAGTTTTCTTATATATAAAATAAGAGTAATAATACTTGGGGCGCCTGGGTGGCTCAGTGTTCAGCATCTGCCTTCAACTCAGGTCATGATCCCAGGGTCCTGGGACCAAGCCCCGCATCAGGCTCCCTGCTTGGCAGGAGGCCTGCTTCTCCCTCTGTCACTCCCTCTGCTTATGTTCCCTCTCTCACTGCGTTTCTGTCAAATAAATAAATAAAATCTTTAAGAAAAGGAAAGGGAAAGAAAAGGACAATAATACCTATTCTACAGGTTGTTACAAGGAGTAGTTAATATAAAAATTTTTATTGGGAAAATGAATGTTATTCATGTAAAGCGCTTAGCACACAGTGAAGTGCATAGAAAGCACTCAAGAAATTATATCTGCTAGCACTTCTTATTAAACATTGCAGAGGCACCTGCTGGCTCAGTCAGAGGAGTGTGTACAGCTCTTGATCTCATGGTAATGAGTTTGAACCCCACATTGGTAGAGATTACGAAAAATATAATAATAAACTTTTAAAAACAACATCACAGATATTTTTGCACCTGTTGCTTGCAATTCTTATTTGTCTTTCGGGGTGCATAGGTGGGTTGCATCTTATAGTCACTGCCTGGAGTCTCTTTGTTTACTTGATTTGCCAAACATGACACACACAAGGGATCCTCTGACCCTATGCTTGGTCTCTTAGGGACCCTTCAATTGCCCAGGCATTGTACCAGTGACTTAGTCAACAAGCCTGCTAAACAAGGGAAACAGAGAATGAAGACAGGCATGCGACATGCTGGGATTTCTGTGAAGGAACCCTCATTGCACAACTATTCCCAGAAAGCTTGAAACAGCTCTAACACCTTTCAGATTTAGGTAGCCTCTTTATTCATTTATCTTGTGGGACTTAGTTTTAAAGAGTGACTGTTGCTCAAAAAGGTTAAAGCAGGGTTTTTCAAAGTATAAATATACTATTTTTACTATTTTTATTCTTTTAAAATATTTATTTATTTGACAGAGAGAAGCACAGCTAGAGAGGGAACACAAGCAGGGGGAGTGAGAGAGGGAGAAGCAGACTTCCCACTGAGCAGGGAGCCCGATGCAGGGCTCAATCCTGGGATTCCAGGATCATGACCTGAGCCGAAGGCAGTCGCTTAACCAACTAAGCCACCCAGGAGCCCCTAAATATACTATTTTTTTTAATATATTTTATTTATTTGACAGAGAGAAACACAGCCAGAGAGGGAACACAAGCAGGGGGAGTGAGAGAGGGAGAAGCAGGCTTCCCGCCGAGCAGGGAGCCCGACGTGGCACTTGATCCCGGGTGTCCAGGATTATGACCTGAGCCAAAGGCAGTCGCTCAACCAACTGAGCCACCCAGGCGCCCCTCTAAATATACTATTTTTAACATAATATATAGACGACTTAAAACCTGCTTCATTTATCAGAGGATTTGAGACAGAGATCTAATTGCAAAATAACTCAATAAAAATGAACCTTAGAATTTTGTCTCCTCAATCTCTTTTTTCTAGGCGCCTTGTCCCTTGTCTGTGGGTATCCAGCTGTCCTAGAACAAGCCTGTGGTTTCTCTGGTAGAAGTCCATGCCACTACTTCATGTCATATTTTTTAAGGAAACCAAAGTATTTTGAAATTGAAAAAGAAGTACCAGGACAGTTTTGTTTTGTTTTGTGTCTTCCTTTAGTTAATATCCCTTCTCTGAAAATAATTCTCAAATTGTTTGAAACTGAAAGCCAAGAACATGGATGGAAGTAGAAATAACATGAAAGAGATAAATATGTCAACATTCATGTATTTGTCCCAAAACTTAAAATTTTAAATTATATGCACTCACATATTCTACACTCTAACTTCAGAGCACACTTCTGAAATCTGATAGAAACAATATTGTAAAGTTTAATTATATTTTTATACAGACTGTGCCATCTGTGCATTTGTTCTGCTTATAATATTATAATGTTCAAAAAATAATATTTAGTTTGCAATGCAATCATCTTATCATAAATGCCTCAAAGCAAATTATCTCTTATCATTTCAAATCCTGTTCTTGTATGGTGGATTTTTGTATGTGTTTGAAAACAGAAATACCGCTCAGCTACTAAAAACCATGTGTGGTTGATTCAGACAGAAGACACAAAACTTGTATTTTTGTTACTTGAAACAAATTCTAATTTGGATGAAAGAAAACACTATAGTTGTTTAATATATAGTACTTTATGACTTAAAGATTATTTACTGATATCTAACAATTAAGACTTTTGAAGTCACCATGTGAATGTACCTATACTTAATTGCTTTATTGTTCTGAACTTTATAATGAAGAAAACAGATTTAAGAACTATTACTGTATTAACTTGAAACATACAGGTGCAAAATCTTTCTACTTGATATTTTAATAATTTCTCCAAAACATATTACAAAGCTTAGAATTTCTCTGGAACTAGAATCTAGTTATTACATATCTTAACAAATGATAATGATGATTATGTCTTGTTTTTAAAATTCTTTGAATGAAGAAAAAGCTACCATTATCACAACATGTATTAATCTCTCTAGAGGCAAGAAATGTGTATTAAATTAATTTTTGTGATGCTTAAACATTGAAGATGTTTGACATTCTACATGTTAAATTTTCAGAATGATATATTTTTTAAAGATTTTATTTATTGATTTGACAGAGAGAAATACAACGAGAGAGGGAACACAAGCAGGGGAGTGAGAGAGGGAGAAGCAGGCTTCCCGCCGAGCAGGGAGCCCAATGTGGAGCTTGATCCCGGGTCTCTGGGATTATGACCTTAGCCGAAGGCAGTTGCTTAACCAACTGAGTCACCCAGGCACCCCCAGAATGATATATTTTATACAGAACACTACATAATATTTAGCACCACATATAAGTTCATATATGAAATATATAATTCCATATACATGACCGTATGAAGTGACTCTTACAATTCATGTTAGTAGGAATGCTCTCTAATATCCCTGATATTCAATTAAAGATATCAACTTGTCAAGGACTTTATTTTACCAGGTATAGTCTATTGACATTTTTTTAGGGTTGCCTGGGTGGCCCAGTTAGTTAAGCATCTGGTCATGATTCTAGCTCAGGTCATGATCCCAGGGCCATGAGATCAAGCCCCACATCAGGGCTGTATGCTCAGCGGGTAGTCTGCTTGAGATTCTCACCTCTTCTCCCTCTCCCTCCACCCCTACCCCTGCTCATGCTCTCTTGCTCTCTATCTCTCTAAGATAAATAAATCTTTTAAAAATTTTTCCTTTTATTTATTTATTTACTTACTTACTTATTTATTTATTTATTTATTTATTTATATTAAGTAAACTCTACCCCTATAATGGGCTTGAACTCCTGACACTGAGATTGAGAGTCACATTCTTTACTCACTGAGCCAGCCCGTGATCCCATACTGAAAATAAATGTTTATATACAATAAATAGCGAATCATCTTTGTGTGTTGTAAGTACAGAAAGTGTAATAGACTCACATATCAGGGCCAGTCTTTACCTAGTTTATAACGATATATTATTTTATAGTATCTTCTGTGATTCACATATGTTCATACAATTCAGAGTAAGAATGGATCAATTCCGGGTGCCTGGGTGGATCTGTGGGTTAAAGTCTCTGCCTTCAGCTCAGGTCATGATCTCAGGTTCCTAGGATCCAGGCTTGAATTGGGCTCTCTGCCCAGCTGGGAGGTTGCTTCCTCCTCTCTCTCTCTCTGCTTGCTTCTCTGCCTATTTGTGATCTCTGTCTCTGTCAATAAATAAATAAAATCTTTAAAAAAAAAAAGAATTGATCAATTCCATTTTAAGAATTGATGCTTTCTTTTTTCCTTAAATTATACAAGTAATACTTGACTAATTCTGTCCTAGTTTCTTATTGCTGCTGTACCAAATTAGCACAAATGTAGTGGCTTAAAATAACCCAAGTTTATTTTGTTATAGTTCTGAAGATCAGAAGTCCCAAATCAGTCTCACTAGACTAAAATGCAGGTGTCAGTAAGGCTAGTTCCTTCTGAAGACTCTTAGAGAGAATCCACTTCTTGCCTTTTCCAATTCTAGAGGCTGCCAGCCTTCCTTTGCTTAAGGCCTCATTACCCCAGCCTCTGCTTCCATCATCACATCACCTTTCCTCAGACTTTGCCCCTTCTCCCCCCGTCTTTCTCTTATAAGAGTTCTTGTGATTACACTGGTCTTGGGACAATCTCCCTATCCCAACATCATTAACTTAATCACATCTGAGAAATCCCTTTGGCCATGCATGCGTCACATCTTTGCAGGTTGCAGGGCTTAAAGGCATAGACATCTTTCAGGGCATATCAGGCTATTATACAGCCTACCACACATCTTTTTATTTTTTAGTTTTAATTCCTTACAGTAGTATTGTTCTCTTCTGCCACAGTCTTCCTGTAATACCTTTTAAGTTTTCCCCTACCTACATAATTCTTCCTACAGCCCCAAAGTAATTTATCCCACACAGGGAAACCTTTTATGACCTCACTTACTATGTATTTCTTCATAGCACTTATCAATTTATTGTTTTGGTGTTTACTGGTGTGATTCTTGAATTGACATTTTTGCCCCAATCATACTTTATAAACTGCCATAAGTTTATCACTGTTTTGTTTTTTTTTTTCCCCTACATTTCTATTCCCATTACCTATTCAGTAAATATCTGTAAAAGGAGTGAGTAGCCTTTCCACATTTCACGTAAGATTTATTCCTAAATGTTTTCTGAGGCTTTTTCTCCTAGCAGCTGTGAATGGGATCCTTTTTCCATTTCATTACATTTTTGTATTAATGCTAAATATTGATCTTATATCCAGCCACTTTACTGAGCCATCTCATTAACACTAATAGTTTCTCAGTCTCTTGAATTTTGCACGTAAGTGATCATGTGGTGTACAAATGATCATTGTCTCTCTGTCTCTGATAATTATACATTTTATTTCCATTTGTTGTCTACTTGCATTGTTCCGGACTTGCAGTATAATGTTAAATATATTGGTGAAATTGGCCATCAGCTTTTGTTGCTATATCAATGTGCTTTACTGTTTTGTGTTACCATTAAAAAAATTTGCTTTACATATTTGTAGATCTTGTTTTTCAGTTAAAAAATGTTTCCTTCTATTTTCTAGTTTCTGAAGAGTTTTTAATTATTTCTTCTGCTTCTTCTTCTTCAGTCTTTTAACATAATAGTAAATTCCCATTTTTATATCCAGATTTTTTCCTCGCGGCCATTTTCTTTCTTCCCTTCTTTTCTAGTGCCTATTAAACAGATGTTGAAGTTTCTACATCTAGTGTTCATAACTTTTCCCTAATATTAACTTCTGTCTAACAATTTATTTTTTTTCCTTTTTGACTTATATTCTGGGAGAATCTCTTTAGTCTGTCTTCCAGCTCACTAATTCCTCAGTTGTGTTCATTCTCTTCACCAATGGAACTTTTCTTTTTGACAGTCACATTCTTATTTTCTGTGTTTTTGAATTGGTCCCTTTCTTAACTTCCTATCTAACCCATTTGAAAATATTAATTCTGTTATAAAGTATATATATATACTGTATGCTTTATAAAATATTTCATAAGCTCTAAGTTCTTTTTGTTGAGTAGCCATCAGTACTTAAGTGTTTAAATGTTGAGTGATTCTTGGTTAGGCTCTTTGCATTTGAGATGGATATGGATCATATATGGGTTTTTGTTTTTACTGTTTCCTATTTTAATCTGTCTCTAGCATAACAGAGGATGAATAGGATGTGCTCACAGGTTGAGAATGCTAGTAATTGTCTTCTGGGGGTAGTCTTTCTTGTGGAAATTCAGTAACTATCCTGGCTCACTGTCTGAATTCTTGAATTTTTAAAGAATTTCTATCCATAATACAGATTAGTAAACCTATAACTCCATGTTTTATTCCTATATTTTCTTTGTTTTTATTCATCTGTTTGTTTTCTGATTTCTCATTTATTCATCTTAAAAATGTTTTGACTAATTCCTTTTCCATTGGTTAAGCTTGCCGTTATCCTCTAGGCAGTTTCTTTCTTTCTTCTTGAAACATAACAAAGCCATTAAAGTGTTCTGTCTTATCTCAGATGCTTTTTCTTTATAAGCCTATGAAATGTAATTCTGATGTTTAAATTTAGATTTTAAAATTTTAGCAGCATGTTATCACGGCATAATTTGAAAGCCAGTTTTCTGTTAACTACAAATATTTTTTTTTTAAGATTTATTTTATTTTATTTATTTGACAGAGAGAAACACAGCCAGAGAGGGAATACAAGCAGGGGGAGTGAGAGAGGGAGAAGCAGGCTTCCCACCGAGCAGAAAGCCCAATGTGGGGCTCGATCCCGGGTCTCCGGGATCATGACCTGAGCCAAAGGCAGTCGCTTAACCAACTGAGCCACCCAGGCACCCCTGTTAACTACAAATATTTTGTCCGCATTTCAGATTATCAAAGATTTCAGATTTTTATTGACAATATCACATTATTTACTTAATTAAGGACTTTTCCATTTAAATATTATATGAGGTATCTAAAATAGTCGAACTCATAGAAGCAGAGAATAGAATGGTTGTTGCCAGGGGCTGCGAAGAGGGGGAAATGGGAAATTGTTGCTCAATGGGCATAAAATTCACATTATACAACATGAGGTAAGTTCTAGAAATCTGCTGTACAACATAGTACCTATAGTTAACAGTACTGTATTGTATACTTTAAAATATAAAAGAGGAGGGGTGCCTGGGTGACTCAGTTATTTAAGCATCTAACTTTTGGTTTTAGCTCAGGTCATGAACCCATGGGTTGTAAGATCAAGCCCCACGTTGGGCTCTACACTCAGAGGGAAGTCTACTTGAAATTTCTCTCCCTCTGCCCCTACGCCCCCTTAAATAAATAAATCAGTCTTTCAAAATAATAATAAAATAATATATAAAAGTGGATAAATCTTATATTAAATATTCTTACCAAAAAGAGACAAAAACTCTACCACAGAGGAACACAAGGAAACTGTAAGTGATAGATATATTTAATGCTTTGATTGTGGTGATGTTATAATGGGTGTATGTGTATGTCCAAAATCATCTAGATATAAACATTAAATGAGTACATTTTTTTGTATGTCAGTTATACTTCAATAGAATTAAATAAATAAAATACTTATTTAGTATAATCTCACCAGATCTAAAAGAGAAGTTACCAGTTAGTTCCAGGAAACATGAGAGCCAACAAATTTATAAATTGGTGCTTTTTTAAGCTCTAGTACTAGTACATCAATCAGTACAAATGCCCAAAGAGATGATACTGTTTTTTCCCAGCACAGTAAGAAGGAAGGTTTAAGCAATACAGTTACAGAAGCTAGTTCACTTCTAGTTTCTTCCTAAGAAAATGACAATTAAAATGCTGAGGCTCACTGTGCATCAAATACACTCCTTTCATTTAACTTGCTCTTTTGGATTACCTGTCCCTCAGGTCTCCACTTGTTAGTGTAACTAATAGAGTAAGTGTGCAGGGAAAGGTGTTATTGGCATTCACAGTTTTGTTTGAAATTAAAATGTAACATTTCCCCATTTTTATCTTGCATATGAAATTAAAATATAGACTTTCTTTGGCAGCCAGTCCTTTTGGTCTTTAAAATATTTGAAACCAAACTCCAACTCTGTGAAAGGTTGGGGTCCTAAGTTAATTGATTTTCTTAAATTGTTTACTGTGTAACAACTCTCTGATCTATACATCTTATCACTAAATATTTTCAGTATTTGAGTCAAAACATTTGAGTGAAATAATATAAGCTCAAATTGCTGGTGTGGGGCTCACACAAAGCCAAATGCCCTGAGTAGGAAGACATCATACATGTAGCAACTTGGTGCTAGTTGGAAACAAGATGATGAGAGCCACGGTAGAAACCCAAACTTGAAATTCCTTTATCCAGAATTTTCAATCCAAGGGTCTCTGTCTCCAAGAAAAGTCTTTGGAAGCCAATTAAGTTTGTGCAGGAACAGGGAAGCTGCGTCTAGGGAAGTATAATGCCTACTGAAAGAGCCAAGTCAGTGGTAAGTACCTGATATGACTGGTACCAAAAGCCATTAAAATGATCCCTATCGCCAAGAAAGGAGTTTATCATGGTAGTTAATAAACTGTACTCTGGTGTTTGCAGACAGCAAGGATTTGAGTTCCAGCTCTGCCTCTTAGTAATTGTCCAACTCTAAGCAAGTATCTCATTCTAAATCTAAGTTTCCTTTTCCTTTTGAGTAAAATGAGACAGTAATAAAATATCTACCTAATTTTAAGGATTGAATGATAAAATACATGTGAATTGCCCAGAATCATTACTGGTGCATCTTAAACACTCAATTTATATTGGCCACAAAAATGTGTCCTTATTACTGCAGTCTTGTTCGAGAAACAAGATTTATACCCAAGATAAGTCAAATACCAATTCAAGATAATAAATTATTAGTTATCACTGTATGTTGCGAGTACTATAGGAAGGAAGCCTTCTCTGATAACACTATATAAATAATGTGCATGTGCACATTCCCTCCGCAAGCAGTCTATTGCCTTTCTTGTACTATTTACAATCTTTAATCTTTTTTATTAGCTTCTTACCTTACTACATGGTAACCCCTTTTAATGCAAGGGCTGTGTTTCTCTTATTAATTTCTTGTACCCCCAGTACCCTAATACAAAGTAGACACTCAATAAATATTTATTGAATGTACAAATTAGAGAGAAGGGAATTATTGTTGACCAGCATTATTAACAAAGCAGCATCAAGAAAAAGATGAGATTTTAAAGGGATCTTGAAAAAGGAACAGGATTTGGTTGGACAGAAAGAGGCAGAAAGTATTTGGGGCTGGAGTTGAAGAAAGTGATATGTTAATGAGCATGAAATAACTAAAACACAGTAAGTACACATGTAAGAGTAGAGTAAGAATGGAGTCATTTAATTTTAGGGGAAAAGAGACTATTGAAATAAATTTTTCACACCTCTTTTTTTTACAGATGAAAAAAATAAGACCCAGATAGTGACAGAATCAGAATTAGAATCCTTGCGGCTCCTGGGCAGCTCAGTCATTAAGTGTCTGCCTTCGGCTCAGGTCATGATCCCAGAGTTCCGAAATCGAGTCCCGCACTGGGCTCCCTGCTCAGCGAAAAGCCTACTTCTCCCTTTCTCACTCCCCCTGCTTGTGTTCCCTCTCTAGCTGTGTTTCTCTCTGTCAAATAAATAAATGAATTTTTTTTTTTTTAAAGAAAAAGGACTAGAATCCACGCTTGTGGTGTACCATGTAACTGACAGAGCTTACAGTATAACAGGGGAAACTAGAACCCATGACCTTAGGCTGTCCATTCCATGAAGGAAGAATTAGAGCGGTAATGACAAGCCAGGAGTCTGCTTAGCAAACTTGTGATATCCAAGCCCAAAGCAATAAGGAAAACAAGAGACAGAACAAGAGGAGTCATGTATTGTGTTTGATTATGCTCTTTAGATTGGATGTGAATATTTATAGTTAAGGTAAATACGGAGGCAGGTAGAGAACTGTGAAAGTAGATATAAGACTTTGGTATACTGTAACTCAAAGTCTATGCTATCACACTGGAACCATAATCAATATAAAGAGAAAATTGTGCTTTATTTTTAGATACTCTTCATGAAAAAGCAGACAGGTTCCATAGAACCTAGGGGTAATCAAAAACTTATCTGGGATATTTTTGAAAATGAAGGCTCTGTGTATACTAGGTAACATTAGGTACCCTTATAACAAATCATACACAGACGAGCTTGGACAAATCAACCTTTTAGAAGTGGGCTGACGGTTTCTGACAGCAGTATAAACCATTTTTCAGAGCCAGTAATTCAGTCAGGCCCATTTGAATCATTTCCTCTATAAATTGTCTTTAGTAGGATACAAGAAAAAGCACCAGTTAACTAATAATTATCCCTTCTTTGTCAGAGGTGGCCTAGGTCAGGAAAATGCCACCTTAAAATTAATGTCATACTTTTTTATCTACCTGAGATTATTGTTATATTCTTAAAATATGGTACATTTGCATGTGATCTGTTTTTTTTTATAGTATGGATCCAGAGAATCAGTATAATAGTAAACAGAAGTCTACACCTCAGAATTATTTTAGACTCTGTAATTTATTAAATCAAATATTTTGACCAAATTAACTGTTATTCATTTATAATAGACCAGTAGATACAGCTTTAGTCTTTTTATTATTTTTCTTCCCCTTGACTTGAATAAAAAATTCTATTACATAATGAATTAAATCATAAACCTGCATATTAAAATTGGTCCATACTACAACTTTGTATTAATGATGCAGCTGATGAAAATAAGTATCAATAACCTAAAGATGCATGGTGCTAGGGACAAAGGTGGCATTTTACATTTTTATTAACACTTGTAATTTTCTCCTGCTTGATTTCTTTTAGGCCGAGCCCAATTTCTTCTAAACCATGGGTCAGTGAGCTCATGCTGATTCTCATATGAATGATGGGCTTGATTTTGCAAAGATATCACCAACTACCAATACCCAAGTCTAGCTACCATCATTATAAACAACCTAGAATAGAACAGTATGAATTTGAATGCATTATTTTCTTTCATTTCACTAAGTATGGCAATCCTGGATACCATCAGAATCGTGTATATTTGTGAAGCATTACATTTTTAAATGTTATTAATGTGATAGTAACAAAAGAGCATAAAACAAGCAAAATATTATCATGTTATACATATTTGTTATTTGTCCTTGTTAAACATCACAGAAAGAAAAAGAATACACTTTAAATGATCTTAATAAGGTAAAGTTTTACATTAAATCCTCTCTTACAACCAAATGTAAGTTAGGAACAACAAGGATTCACCAGAATATGATGCATATCTGCTTTAGTAGCTTTTCTGCATCCTCCCAAATGAAAACAATATTATATTAATAAATCATAAGAGGCTTCTATGAGCTCGATAAATAAATATGTTTAAAATACAAGTTAGAAAGGAATTTGTTTAAACACTTTAAGCCCTTATCATACTATTCTTGTGATGTCAAATACAATTTTCATTTTTAAAAGATTTGGGTTAGAAATTTAATCTTTGAAAATATTAATAACAGCTTACAGCAGGTAAGCCATAAAATAACACTGGATGCTGTCTATTTAGTTTCTGGTTGAAAAAGCACAGCAGTACTTTAGTTCATTACCTTTGAAAAAAACAGTAACAAGATAATACAGCTGCCTCTGATTAAGATGTAAATTCTTTCTAATTAGAATGTAAATTCTTACATTTAAATGAAGACATCAATTGTCAGGATGCCATATGATATCTTATTCCACCTTGCCTGAATGAAGCCCTCACTGCTCATCTACGGCACTAAGATAGTTTTGCAATCCCTTTGTTCTCTGATTCTTGTAATATTCTCTCTTCATGTTCCCTTTTCACATTGCTTTTGTTTGTTTTCCCCCTTGCATCTGATATTGTTGTGCCTTGGGATTTTACAGAAATTTGGAATGAAAATTGAGTTCAGTCAGTGCCAGTATTTGCTTGTGCCTCAATTACTTCTGCTGAATTTTCCTCAATGCAAATCAGGCAGGTTGCATAAAGTGGTGCATGTATTTGAAATAATTAATTTTCCGTAAAATGATGGATCAAGTCCAATCAACCTTCATGAAATCTAAATAATAGAATAGAGAATTAGAAATTAATTAACATTTTGTGTTACTTTATAGTATAAACTAGCAATAGTAAGTTTTACTGTGGATTCTAACTTTTTCTTTATTAAGTGCTGATGAAAACCTTCTGCCTCTATCATTTCTTTCCAGAAATATGCTAACAAGGAATCCTGCATCAATAACATTGAAGCAGAGGTTGCGAAGATTATATAAACAATTAAAATTGTTCACGCTTCTCTTTACCAAGCAATAGTGAAGTGTTATTGTGATAATGTACACCAGCTTAGAGAAGTCTGCTGTTATATTGGATAAGGCCATGAGTCGCTGAGCATAGGATCATACCTTTCTTTTACGTCATGTTTCTTCAGCCAAAAGAAGTGTAGCTTTCGCGGCAAACAAGGTCTTATAAGACCATAAGGTCTTATAGTGCTAGGGAAGGAGAAACCTAGAAACTGAAAGAATGCTTCAGTGATACAAGGGTGTCTCCCTAGTTTTGTTTTTTGGCTTTTTTTTTACTTTTTATCATAAAATGCTTCAAACATACACAACATAGAGACAAATATAATGAATCTTATGTACCCATCATTTATCATTAGTCATCAAGGAGCTAACAGGGAAATAAACCTGAAGTACTAATGAATAACATGCAAATAATAGAGAATATTGCACAATAGAAGCTAAAATACAGTTAGAGAACATTAGTGCTATAGATGCTTGGAAACTCTGTTAAACAGGCAGAGAAGAAGAACATTTCAGGTAGAGTAGAGATGCCATAAAAAGAGATTTCAGGATGAGCAAAGTGGGGTGCATGGGTAGCTCGGTGGCTTAAGTGTCTGTCTTCGGCTCAGGTCATGATTTGAGGGTCTGGGATCCAGCCCCATGTTGGGCTTCCTGCTCAGCAGCTAATTTGCCTCTCCCTCTCCCTCTACTCCTCCCCACTCCCACTCGTGCTCTCTCTCTTCCTTGTAAATAAATAAAATCTTAACAAAATATAAAGAAAAGAAAATACATTTTAAAAAAGTAATAAGCAAAAGTCTGTTATAGCATAGAAAAAACTGGCATGATTTAAGCAGAAGTTTCATGTTTATAAAAGTAGTTAAGTTTGGTAACACAGGGAATTTGAGAGCTAGGCAATACATTTTAGTACAAATTAGCCAAAGATACCTTCTCTTTGGTATTCTCAAAATACCTTCTCTTTTCCCAAGCAAAAATATCTCCTATTGTAATTAAAATCTTTTCATTATTTTTCTCTTATCATATTCTCAAATAGAAAGACATTTCTAGTTACCAAAGAATGGATTGCAAAGAAAAAAATGTTCATCTCTCATCCAGCTAATTAAAATAAATGTTATTAATGAATCTGTAATGATAAATTTTACTATATTGCATCTTACTTGACTTCTGTACCCAGTACAACCAAGAGAAATGCCACTGTTATTATTCATTTAGGCCCTTGAAAGTTGTTTAAAACCACAATTTTTAGGGGCACTGGGCTGGCTCAGTCAGTAGACATGCAACTCACCATCTCATGGTCATGAGTAGAGGTTACTTTAAAAAAAAAAATTATGTATTGGTTTTTGCACGATTCCAAATTTGTGGTGTTATTTACATACAATATTAGCTTTCCACTGCTACTGTAACAAATTACCACAAACCTAGCAGCTTAAACAATACAGATTTACTGTCTTATAGTTCTGGAGCCCAGAAATCCAGAATGAGTATCTTACAGGGCTAAAACAAGGGGTCAGCAGAGCTGAGTTTCTTCTGGAGACTCTAGGGGAGAATCCATTTCCTTGCTTTTTAGGGCCTAGAGGCTGCCTGCATTCCTTGGCTCATGACCCCATTTCCCCAGCCTCAAAGCTAACTGGATCAGGTTGAACCCTTCTTACACTGCCATCTCTCTGGTTCTCTTTATGCCACTTTTAAGGACCCTTGTGATTACATTGGGCCCAGTGGAATAAATCTGAAGAATCTCCCTATTTTATTTTGCTCTGATGAACAACCTTAATTTCATCTTTAACCTTCATTCCCCTTTACTATGTAAAGTAACATAGGAAAGGTTCCAGGGATGCCTTTCTTATACTTCTTTCATATTTGCTCACAGTGAGCACTTTGATAGACCACAGAACCAGAACTACTTCATTGGCTCAGAAAGGAATCCTTTCTCTGATTTAAAATAAACTAGTGTTTATCATTTTAGCTGATTTTGAGGAAAAGAAAAAAGAGAAATTAGTCTAAGTACTAAAAATCTCAACAAGTGCACAACCAAAGATTAGCATTTTTACAAAACCATATGCTAAAATTAGTCATTATAGACATGACCAGAAAATTGTGTTTCAAAGAAGGGAGTAAGACTAGCTTTTTTTTTTCAGTATCTACTATGTGGCCGACACTATAATATATATTTTACAGATATTACTGCCTTTTCATCTTTAAACACTCATAATTAAATATATTTTCCTCCTTTTAACAAGCAAGCCGAAGCTGTATCACTTTAGGTATTCCCAAAAGGCACAGTTAATGAGAGATCCCGAAGTTTCTATACTGCATACACCACACTAAATTCTGTGAAATGTGAATTGTGTCGATAAATCAAGAAATGTTTTTTCAGACCAAGACATTCAAAGTATTATGGAATCAACAAGCAAGTATGAAACGTAATCCCTGCCTTTGAGGAATTTATAATCCCGTTGTAGAAATAAAGCAAAATCCATAGAGAAGTAGTATAACATTGTGCTTTAAGCAAAGATTAAGATAGCCTTGATTTAGAATCTTTGTTCTTCTACTACTTCATCTTTTACTATATGTGAGCCTGGCTTTCCTTCCCTGCCTCATAAGGTTGTTACAGAGATTAAGTATACATGATATTACTTAACGTGGGTTCTGACATATAGCAAGTACTCAGTAAATGGTAGCTGCAATTATTGTAATAAAATTCTAACAGTACAAGGCCTGAGTTAATGATTACCCAGTCAAGGGATATAGCAGTTCAGTGGAAGAAAGGCTAATTATAAGATGAGTGATTTCATGTTAAACTTGCAGGTAAATACAAGGATTTCTTGTATCTATGAATGTCATGAGTAGCCATGCAGTGTAGTGGTTAAGTGCTCTAGCTCTGGAAAAGGATGCCCAGTTTCAAATTCCATCTCTTCACAATTGCCTGTTCCTCAGGTTCCTCATTTATATAATAGGAATTGATATACTACGAACATCAAGGGGCTAAATGAGAGGATTGAATGAATATGCAGAATGCTTAGATGAGTATCTGGCACATAGTAAGTGCCACTTAAGTGTTATTAGTATCAAGGATACACCTCGTGTAGCACATCTTCAGTGATCCATTGTGGGTGACAGGAACAGTGAAGAATGTGTAGTCTCAGATTCCCATAGCCATAAGTGATATGACAGCATCGCTGGTAGGATGGACATTGTATGAGGATACAACATATGCCTACAATGTTCTTAGCAGTATGCTTTAGGTAATACAAAATGGCAAACACTCTTAATTCCTACCAACCTCCCTGGCTAGGAAAGGAGACAAAACTGATGGTAGATAAAATAGAGACTAATTAAGTTCGAAAATGAGGATGAACTGACTTCTAAGTACAATAGGAAGTCAAAAGAAAGAAGTCATTATGGATCATATCACCTTTAAGTAGCACTTAAACTAGACCTGGAATAATGGGTGGGATTTTATTGACTGGTGAAAAGGTGATAGACAATTCTGAACATAAAAAACAGTCCCCCGCCTGAAGTGTCATGAATCCTTTGTTCTAACCTTTCTCCCCAACTTGTTAAGTAGGCAGTAGCAAAGAAGGGAACGAGTGAATGAGGAGGCCACTAATGCCATAAGTCCATGGAATCATAAATAAATGTGTTTTATATTGAAGGAATTTAAGAACAAGGAATTCATGGACAGAATTTAGGTGTTCCGAAAACTTGGGTAGAAGAGCATCTACATCTTTATTTTCCTAACCTCCCACTGAAATTTAGTATTTTCTTAATTATGAATGTAGGCAATAAATTACAATTAGCAGGGCGCCTGGGTGGCTCAGTGAATTAAGGCCTCTGCCTTCAGCTCAGGTCATGATCTCAGGGTCCTGGGGTTGAGGCCCGCATCCAGCTCTCTGCTCGGCGGGGAGTCCGCTTCCTCCTTTTTCTCTGCCTGCCTCTCTGCCTTCCTGTGATCTCTTTGTGTGTCAAATAAATAAAATCTTTAAAAATAAATAAAATAAACTACAATTAGCATTAGCACAGCTTTCGTGTTAAGATTATAACTATACAGATATCTCAAAATGCCATTTATATTCATCTCCTTTAGTGTGTGTGTGTATGCGCGCGCGTGTGTGTGTGTGTGTGTGTGTGTATTTGGCCTACTGTTATCCTTACTATTTAGTTAATTGAAAAAGCACAGGTATTACTGTATCAAAATTAGCTTCTTATTTGATACTGTTTCAATATGATCTGTCTCTGTTGTAATATAGTGTATTTCATTTTATACATTTAAAAACATTATTCTGAAAAGGGGTTCATAGACTCTATCACATTGCCAAATGAATCCATGGTACTAGGATAGTACTGCTGGGAATGTATCAGTTTTTTAGGTAACCACATCCATAGTTGAGTCATACTGAACTTACAGTCAACTAAACTCCTTTTTCTGAACATGTTAGTTTATGTAATATTTATTCCCTAACATGGGCAACTAGCATCACTATCCAGCCAGTGACTATAACTGACAAATATATAATTCCTAAAACAGCATTTTATTTTTATAAATGTTTCTTTTTTAATGTTTACCTACCTAAATATAGAACTTAATATTAAAAACCTGAAGTGATATCTTAAAAGGTATTTTCATATTTTTTTAATTTTATTTATTTTGACAGAGAGAGAGAACACAAGTAGGCAGAGCAGCAGACAGAGGGAGAGAGAGAAGCAGGCTCTCCACTGAGCAGGGAACCTAATGTGGGACTTAATCCCCAGACCCTGGGATGATGACTTGAGCCAAAGGCAACCGCTTACCCAACTGAGCCACCCAGGCACTTCACAAGAAATTTTCGATATGCAGATAGAACTGCTAAACAAAAATTACATATTTCTTTCATTCTTGGTTTTATTAAGATATAGTTGACATATAACATTATATTAATTTAAGATTTACAACAGGATTTGATATATGTACGTATTGGGAAATGATTACCACAATAAGTTTCATTAACATCTATTACCTGACATTTGCAACTTTTTTTCATGTGATGAGAACATTTAGGATTTAATCTCTTAGCTACTCTCAAATACACAGTTCAGTATTATTAGCCATAGCAACCATGTTGTACATTACTTCCTCAGTATTTATTTATCTTATAAGTAGAAGTTTGTGCCTTTTGACTAGCTTTCACCCATTTCCCCACCACCACCACCCCCCCTCTGGCAATCTGTTCTGTTTCTATGAGTTCAATTTTTTTAGATTCCACATATAAGTGAAATCAAATAGTATTTGCCTTTCTCTGTGACTTACTTCATTAGTATAATGCCTATAAGGACCATCCAGATTGTCACAAATGGCAGGATTTCCTTTTTTTATGGTTGAATACTACTACGTAGTACATAAGAAAGAGAGAGAGAGAGAGAGTGTGTGTGTGTGTGTGTTTATATACTTCATTTTCTTTATTCATCTATCAATGAACTGTTTTTCGGTTGTTTTCATGTCTTGGCTGTTGTAAATAATGCTACAGTCTTAAATGAGGGCGTTGATATCTCTTCAAGATAGTGATTTCATTTCCTGTGTATATATACCCAGAAATGAAATTCCTGGATCGTAATGGTAGTTTCAGTTTTTCGTTTTGTTTTGTTTTGTTTTAAGACCATTTTTCTTTCTTTATGTATGAGTGAATTCTTTGTATATTTCGGAAGTTAACCTTTATCAGATACATGATTTGCAAACATTCTCTCCCATTCCATAGGTTGCGTTTTCATTGTGTTCATAGTTTCCTTTGCTGTGCAGAAGCTTGTTCGTTTAGTGTAGTCCCGCTTACTTATTTTTGCTTTCGTTGCTTTTGCTTTTAGTGTCAAATCCAAAAAAAAAAGTTGCTGAAACTCGCATCAAGGAGCTTACCCCCTATGTTTCCTCCTAGGAGTTTTATGGTTTCAAGTTGATTTATGTGTATGGTACAAGGTAAGGGTATGGTTTTATTATTTTTCATGTGGCTCTCCGGTATTTCCAGCACCATTTATTGAAGAAACTATTCTTTCAAGACAAGTAATTATAATTAACAAAATTTTGCCACTAGAAAAACTAAAACCCTACACTTATTGTGTAAACAGTGTATGATCTCCGTCCTGAATGCTGTTTGCCTCACTCAAGTCTTACACCTTTTTCTCTCGAAGCAATTGCTTTTAATTTTTTTCCTTTTCTTTGACCTCAGCAATATGCTCCCTGTTTACATTATTCATGGAATCATGAAGGGTCACTATTGTCTGCCCAACACCAAAATAGTTTGGCACTTTTTCAAATTGGTTTGCTTGAATTGTACTGAGGTAGTAGCCCGCTGATGCAGGCATACACTCCAGCACTCTTGTGCTCCAGTCAGGCCAAAAAAAAAAAAAAAAATAGAAGCAATGAAAGTCTTTCAGTTGCTAAGCAAAGGAATAGCTGCTAAGGAATAATAAAACTTCGGAGTTTTGTTAAGTCCTGTCATGAACTTTGTACACACTGAAACGTTTAATACCTTCACTGAGGGTAGTACCTAACGGATCCACTGAGACACCCAACAGAACAACTACACTTTAAAATGCCATTCTTACATGTCCATCAGTGACTGGTACTATGGCATGCTAAGTAGAACCCTTGCATTTAGGAAACATGAGACTCCATAACTAGGAAGAAAAGTTGGAGAGGACATCAGGGCATGAGCAGATTCGCACTGCAAGATAAAGCAAAAAGAAGATAAGTGCCAAGGACCAGATGGAATGAAATCATGTTCCCCTGGCTCTCTTGCCCAATCTGAGAAGCCAGGCCAGGGGAGTTTATGATCATGGTACAGGAATGGGGGCTATTGCTAATGCTTAAGCTACCCCATCAGTCAAAATTGGTATTCAATATGCTCATTATTCCTTATTTTGTATTTAGTTTTGGATTCTTATATGAAACTTGGCGGCTTTGGGAACTGACTCATATTTTGTTCTGTTTAAGACTTTCACTTCCAAGTACATATTCAGGCTTTGTTTGCCCAGTTTTGTTGTTTGTGTGGTTGAATGCTATCCCTGGAAAGATGTACTTTTGAGCTAGTATGAAGTCAATGACTTCCCTTCAGCATTCATGAGGAAGTTCTGAAGTTTCTGTTTCAAGGCTTTGACATGTCAGCATGTGCAGATCTAGACTGATGCCAAGATGCCTTATGCCAATAGGTTTCTTTTCATCTTGGTGTGCAAGGTTTTCCTTGTGGCTATTAACCTGTTGCCATTAAAAGAAACAGAAAATCACAAGATTATGGTCTGTAACGTAAGTTATACTCAAATTTTTAACTGTTTTGGCACACTTTTGAAAAAAAAAATCTGTTTTCTAAAACTGCCTTCAACTCCTGATTTTCCATTCAACCCATGATGATGCTTCCCGACTGCTCAGCTGGAATCTGGATTGGTCTTCTTTCATTCAGCATACTTTTGAACCAGTGGCAAGTCTTGTTGTGGGGAATATTTGGGGTAGCAAATTCTAATTTGGCAGCACCCTGGGGACATTAATCAATCAGAAAATATAAATGAGCAAATCATTTCTCAGATGAAATGGTTCGATTAAGAATAATATTCAAATGAAAACACCAGAATGTTGACTTGACTACAATTCATTGAATCCATGTTACTATTGATTTTATTTTTATTGCTCTTATCGAGCTTACTCTTTCAGTCTTAATGATTTAAATAATTGGCAATCATTTATTAGCTGTTCTAAGGCTGAATTCACCTTTACTACTTGCTCCCTGAATGATCACCATGATCCTCTCCATTGCCTCCCTCACTTCTGTAATATCCCCATCTCAGCCTGATACACTATCATATTGTCAACAGCTTTCCCAATAGATTATTGCTTCATAGTGTATTATTGATTCACATCTGAGGTGAAAATGACAACTTAACTATAATTTATATCATTAGCATAATATAAACATACATAGTATTTCAAATATTTAAGTATCTGAAATGTGGCTTAGATAAAGAGCACATGATCCAGGTTGGCCATTGAAAGGAAGAGAAGACCTCCCATAAAAAACTTATAATTGTTTTTGTTGTTTTTTTCCAGTATTATTTTGTCCAAAAGGCTAATCATTAAGATTTGAAAATTCAAGAAGGAGGCAGTACTTGATTTCTACTATACAGATTAAGAAGAATGGTGATCTTGAAAATACTGAGTTAGGATGAATTTCTTAAATTAGAGCCATTCACTTTGAAATTCATATATGAGGGACACCTGGGTGACTCAGTCAGTTAAGCGACTGCCTCCGGGTCAGGTCATGATCCTGGGGTCCTGGAATTGAATCCCACATCACACTCCTTACTCAGCTGGGAGCATGCTGCTCCCTTTGTGTTCTTTCTCTCTCTCTCTCTCTCCCCCCCCCTCATTTTATCACTTCCAACAAATAAACAAAATCTTTCAAAAATTAAATTAAATTTATATATGATGTTTATATTATCATTGTTTATATTCCCATAGTTTAATAACATTATCTATGACTTCTCAATGATAATGCCTAGTAAAAGTGCCTGTTTAAAGCTTTCTGTGGGGGGGGCACCTGGGTGGCTCAGTCAGTTAAGTGTCTGACTCTTGATTTCAACTCAGGTCATGTTCTCAGGGTCATAAGATCAAGCACCGCATTGGGCTCCATACTCAGTATGGAGTCTGCTTGAGATTTTCTCTCTGACCCTCCCCCTGCTTGCTCTCTCTCACTTTCTGTCTCTCTCTCAAATAAATAAATATGATTTACTTTTAAATAACTAAATAAAAGCTTTCTGTGGCAGAAAGTACATTTTTTGTTGTTGTTGTTGTTTTTAAGATTTCATTCATTTATTTGACAGAGAGAGAGGTCACAAATAGGCAGAGAGGCAGGCACAGAAAGAGGGGGAAGCAGAGAGCCTGATGTGAGACTCGATCCCAGGACTCTGGGATCATGACCTGAGCCGAAGGCAGAGGGTTAACCCTCTGAGCCACCCAGTCGCTCCAGAAAGTAAGTCTTGTGGGCAGGGCAGGCAGCATAATTTGTAGGGCCCAGTGAAAATGAAAATATGGACCCCTTGTTCAAAAAACTAGAAAAAATGCCACAAAAGTACTGAAATAGGAAGTTTTTCCTTTCTTCCATGATGCTGTCTTAACCTGTAGTGGTGTTTTTATTTGCTAATTTCAGTCATGCTCCTTTGGGCATGTGGATAGTCTTAGAGCACAGACTCTCACATGCTCCAGGGTTTCTCCCTATGACTTAAAGGAGGAAGGGGGTCACACACAGCCCATCAGATGTCATGTTTCACCCTCTGCCAGCCACCAGACTGATATGCCGAGCCTTGGCCAGAGGTGGGGAAGTTGAGCCAGGCATCTCCCTTTCCTACAACCTCACTGCCCTAACCCACATTGGTTGGGTATCACAGTCTCCACATTGGACCATGTCAGGCACATGCATCACAAGTGGATGAGAAGCTTGTCCCTGCCCACCAAATGTTCTGTGATACTGCCAGCCCTAGGCAGGACAGCTGCCTCCATGCTCTACTTCAAGATGCTGTCGGGAGCATGCCAACCCTGACCCTTCCCACACCCATACCCGGTCCTAAACAGGGCAGAGAACAACAACATGCACTAGGAAGGGAAGGCAGGGAGGACATGGCTGGAGGGGGCTAAAGCACCAGGAGATGGCAGAGCAGGCAGTGGAAAACCTATCCTGGGAGGCCAAGAGGAGAGAACTGTACAGTAGCCAAGCCCCCTCCCCTCAATACATGCCCATTGTCCAAGCAGACTACATGTTTGGAACATAAATCTACAGATACAGTTATTAAGAATTTCAAGACAGCAGTCACAGCACATTAAACCCCAAACACTGGACCTTTCTTTGTAACACCCATGAAACTGCCTGCAGGCTAAACCCAATTTACTCAAAAACAGTAAGATAATAGCTAGTATCTGATATGCCAGGCACTGTTCTAAGCACTTTTATTTACACATATTAATCCTCAAAAGATCTTATGAAGTATGTGCCATTGTTACCTATATATTTTACAAATAAAGTTACTGGTGTCCAAGGTCACTCTAGTAATGGGCACAGTGAGGATTCAAACCCAGGCAGTCTGACTCCCAAAGATCCTTATTGCAGAACTGAAAGAGGAATGAATAACTGAGACATTTACTGAAAAAGCAAATCATAATTATAATCACTATGCAATGTTGGAGGCTTTGACTTAAAGCAGATTTGTAAAAGATAAGATCCTGATTGTGGATACCTTGGGTATGGCTTGTAGTCGGTAAAGCATCAAAAGGAACAAGCCAATAACTAGACTTCTTATGAAGTAATGTCAAAGGAGAGGTTTAACTAGAGAGCAGAGGGGATTTGTGGATACTCCTAGAATTGCAAACTTCTACACATGTCTCCTCTAACCTTCACTCTGCCTTGTCCTGTCCCAGGTTATGCAGCTAATTAATGACAGAGCTGGGCCTCAGATCTTTTTGTTCCAGACATGGAAGTGGAAAGGAAGCTACCAGACAACTCTGTTGTGTTTTTGGTACATACTTAGACCTCTTCTTGAGAAAGCTGGACTAGGGAGAAAGAGTGTGAGGCCAAGAAAAAGGGGGTGTCAGCCAGTATCTACTACAATGCCGACTTTCTATTCTTTTTGTCTCCCTTATTAAAGGTAATTTCATGTTTCTTTGTGTAAAATACTAATGTTGACCACAACCATTTCACTGTAATCATAATTGCTATTATAATAACTACTTTAATTAAAATGGCTATTGTAAAATCTTGACTAATTATAATGGAGGAATTGTTGGGTCAACTTGTCTAACCCATCTCTCCAAAATAGGGGAATTCAAAGATAATACTCAGTGTAATACCTTGATACCTTGATGCCTGTGCTTTCAGATTGCCAACAAGATAGATTCTAATAACCCTCATTAACTTTATTTGTGAAATTTGAAAGGAACAAGGCCAGAGGCCATGATGGTTCCTTCCTCCGCTTTCTTTTACCCTGGAGTATAATGTTGCATATATATGGAGTAAGAGTCAGTGAATCTGTTTATTTAACCAGTTTATTGAGGAATCTCTACTTAAGAGGTATACACATTAAACAGTTTTATTTGTTCTCATGGTGGCTTTTAACTGTCATATCTTTTCCTTAAGTATATCTTTGTAATATTTAACAACTTTGGGGTCATTGTTATTAAAATTCAGCACTGTTTAAAACTTCAACCTCAGTGCAGTTTAAAATGTCATCTACCCTCTACTCAGTGCAGACTTGAACTGCGATCTTCACTGTTTGAGGGATTGAAGGGATAGGAGAGCAGAGTCTGGTTACAAAGATTCTGGCTCTCCTATCTATAAGGCCCAGGTCCTCAAACTTGTAGGGCCAGAGAAAATGGGGTGCTAACAGAGTATGTGTTTCTTTACACAGCTGGCCTCTGTTGATTATGACTACTTTCCTGACTGCCTCTGAGGCAAGCCTCCAAGTGCTAATCCTCTCGAAGGCTAGAGATATACAAGTGTTTCAGAGGCCCCAGGAAGGGTGCCTACACCATATTGTGTTCTGATGTCAGAAGATAGCATTTGTGGGGTGCCTGGGTGGCTCAGTTGGTTAAGCAACTGCCTTCAGCTCAGGTCATGATCCCGGAGACCGGGATCGAACCCCACATTGGGCTCCCTGCTCGGTAGGAGGCCTGCTTCTCCCTCTCTCACTCCCCTTGCTTGTGTTCCCCCTCTGGCTGTCTTTCTCTCTGTCAAAGAAATAAATAAAATCTGTAAAAAAAAAAAAAAAAAAAGAAGATAGCATTTGTGCCTCTGCCTCTCAGGCCCACAGTGGTATGCCTCATCAGCCTCCTGGTGACAGATTTCCCTTACCAAGCAGGCCACCATCGTGGGTAGAGCCTTGGCAAGCTGACTAAAGTACCTGTCATGTGTCCTCCAGGACTCCCTGTTTCCTCAGCAGGCCAGCCCATGGCAATGCACGGTGCTCCCGCCATGCCCCGCTCTGTGCCTGCCATTCCTCTCTAGTTCTCTCCACCTTGCTCATGTCCAGGGACACATTAACACATTCGCTACCCAAACAGATGTACAGTGGGGAATAAGATGCCAGTCTTTTCATCTTATAGCCAGTCTTTGAGTTAGTCTCTTGGAGCTCCACCAGCACCTTTGAACTAGCTTCACAGAGTAGAACCTTCTCTCACTATAAGGGCTGTATTTCCCACAAAGACTGGTGGCCCCATAACTCTTAGCCTTTTTTCCTCAAACCTCTTATATGGAGGTTGGGGTGATGGCTATGGTACATTTTGCTTCCACTAGGCTTGGAAGGTGTCTGGGCCCAATTGCTAAGGATGCCTTTAGGCCTCACTTTGTCAACAAGGGATGCATCCTATTAAGCAAAGGTAAAAGTACTCTTACCATGCTGATACAATTATGCTGATAGAAGGAGAAATTTTTAATGCACAGAAGAGTCCTTGAGAAATCCTTGGCACACAGTAAAAATTAGATAAATGTTCATTCCTTTTGCCCTTTCAAAAAAGGCTGAGATTCTAAGAGAAGGCCTAGCAAAAGAGGATAGGATATCAAAAAGACTAACAAAATGGAAAAAATTGAAAAAAGGTATTTCAGCCACAAGAACACATGTATAGAGGTTGAAATATGGAAAACTGGAGAGCACATTTGGAAGAAAGTGAATAAATTTTTGGTAGCAGAAAAACAGGATGTCAGATCAGAAAAGCAGGTTGGGAACATCAGATCAAGGGGTTTTATTGAAGACAGGATTAAGGAATCTGAATATGGGCACAGTGGAAAGGCTTGTCAACAAAGAAAGTAGGCTTTTGAAAATGGCAGATTTGGGGAAGTTGACTTTTAGGTGGCATGCAGAATGGAGTGGAAGGAGACCAGAAAGGTTATTTTAACAATTGAAAAGGAAGACAGGGCACCTGGGTGGCTCAGTGGGTTAAAGCCTCTGCCTTCAGCTCAGGTCATGATCTCAGGGTCCTGGGATCAAGGCCCATGTCGGGCGGGCTCTCTGCTCATCAGGGAGTCTGCTTCTCTCTCTCTCTGCCTGCCTCTCTGCCTACTTGTGATCTCTCTCTCTGTCAAATAAATAAATAAAATCTAAAAAAAGAAAAGGAAGACATGGGGCGGGGGGGTGCAGTGCAGGGGAGCATGTAGAAAAGGAAAATATAAGCAATATTGGAATTATTGTGATTTTTGATAACTAATCTTATAGCCTAGGCTATGCCAGCATGTCCAAAATACATCTGCATGCCACTCTTCCTGTCAGATGCATCAAGTCAGCAAAGCACTCTGTCAAATGAGCTGAGGAAACTCAGCATAATACTGAAAGATTCATAGTTAAAGTAACAGCAATCCTAAGGGGGGAGGGAATATATATATATCTTAGTTTAATGTAGTATTTCCCAAAGTTGTTTGATTATAGAACCCCCTTTTTTATAACTCCTATCATACAGAGTCAGTATTCAAAAAAACACCTTGAGAACCACTGCACCGTGCTATTATGTTATGAATAGACTACCATGTTGATTTACACATTAATATTGTGATTTTATTTAGTAAACAAAAAACAAAAGCATAATTTATGATAAACTCAATATTTGAGTAGAAAATATTTCTTGGACTGTAAGTTTGACCTATATCTTTTGAGGCTTGACCTTGTCTCATATCTAAAATGAAGTATTTCTTTGTAACATAAGACCAAGAATGAGTTGCCCAATTTTATAAGTTTGGGGACTGACTTTTGTGGCCTTAAGAGACATA
>PITA01022317.1:0-30579 GCA_004023965.1 Spilogale gracilis | reverse complement strand
CCTCTTTGTAGTCAGTCTCCTCTCACCCCTTTCCTGGAGCAAACCTGATCACTTTAATCTGGCTTTTCTAGAATTTCATATAAATGGAATCCTATAACCGTCTGTGTCTGCCGTCTTGTACTTAACATAAGCCTCTCGAGAACCTCTATGCTTTTGATGTATCCTTATGCATTTCTGTTTTCGTTGCTGAGGAATATTTCGTTGTATGAGTACACCACTATTTATCCCTTCGATAGCTGATGAGCATTTGACATCTTTCCAGTTTTGGGACAATTAATATAAATAAAGCAGTCGTGAACTTGAGTACAGATCTTTGTATGGACACATATTTTCATTTCTCTTGGAGAAGCACTTAGAAGTGGAATTGCTGGGCCATATAGTATGTGCATATTTAACTTGATAAAGAGTTGCCAATTTATTTTCCCAAGTGGCAGTTTTATTTTGCATTCCCATAAGCAGTGAATAAAAGGCTAGTTGCTCCACATCTGTGCCAACACTTGGCATCTTCCAGTTGTTCTTTTTTTTAAAGTGGCTGCATTTTCTTATTAACATGTAATATATTATTTGTTTCAGAGGTGCAGGTTTATGATTCATCAGACTTAACACAATTCACAGCACTCACCTCCCCGATGTCCATCACCCAGCCACCCCATCCCTTCCACTTCACTCACCTCCAGCAACCTTCAGTTTGTTTCCTGAGATTAAGAGTCTCTTATGGGGCGCTTGGGTGGCTCAGTGGGTTAAAGCCTCTGCCTTCGGCTCAGGTCATGATCTCAGGGTCCTAGGATCAAGGCCTGCATCGGGCTCTCTGCTCAGCAGGGAGCCTGCTTCCTCCTCTCTCTCTGCCTGCCTCTCTGCCTACTTGTGATCTCTCTCTCTCTGTCAAATAAATAAATAAAATCTTAAAAAAAAGAGTCTCTTATGGTTTGTCTCCCTCTCTGGTTTCATTTTGTTTCATTTTTCCCTCTCTTCCCCTATGATCCTCTGTCCTCTTTCTCAAGTTCCTTACATCAGATCATATGATAATTGTCTTTCTCTGATTGACTTACTTCACGTAGCATAATACCCTCTAGTTCTATCCACATCACTGCAGGCATCTTCTGGCTTTAGAATTTTTTTAATGACTCACAGTGTTGAAAATTTGTCATGTGCTTATTTGTCATCCCTATGTCTTCTTTAAAATCCTTTGCCTTTTTTTTTTTTATTGGATTGTTGTTTTTCTTATGGACTTATGTAAGAATTTTTAACATAATCTGCAAACGAGTTCAGGTATATGTTTACCAGATATTTGCTTTGCATATATTGTTTCCCAAACTGTAGCCCAACTTTTCATTTTATTTTTTCAAAGTTCTTTTTTTTAAGATTTTATTTATTTATCTGACAGAGAGAGACACAGCTAGAGAGGGAACACAAGCAGGGGGAGTGAGAGAGGGAAAAGCAGGCTTCCCGAGGAGCAGGGAGCCCAACATGGGGCTCGATCCCGGGTCTCCAGGATCATGACCTGAGCCGAAGGCAGTTGCCCAACCAACTGAGCCACCCAGGCACCCCTCAAAGTTTTTTTTGTTTTGTTTTGTTTTTAAGATTTATTTATTTATTTGAGAGAGAAAGAGAGAGAATATGAGCAGGGGAAGGGGCAGAGGACAAGCAGACTCCCCCTCAGCACAAGCAGAGCCTTGTGCTGTGCTCAATCCCAGGACCCTGAGACCATGACCTGAGCTGAAGTCAGGTGTTTCACTGAGCCACCCAGGTGCCCCCAACCTTTTCATTTTATATCAGTACCTTTTCAATAGCAAAGTTACAGCATTAAAAAAAATTTTTTTTTGATGACCATTTAATCAGTTTTTTTCTTCTTGGGTTCTAGTTAAAACATATTTGCCTAACCCAAAACCAGTAAGATTTTCTCCTATATTTTCTTCCAGAGGTTGGATAATTTTGGGCTTTATATTTGAATTTGAATTTACAATCCATGTTAAAATTAACTTCTGGGGGTGTCTGGCTGGCTCAGTTGGAAGAGTGTATGACTCTTGATCTCAGGGTTGTGAATTCAAGCCCCATATCGTGTGTACAGATTGCTTAAAAAAACTAAAATCTTAAAAAAAGTTAATTTATGGATGTGGTATGAGTCAATATCAAGGTTCACTTTTTTGTACATTTATTCAGTTTTTATCTTGCATCATTTATTAAAACCCCACTGAATTGCCATAGATATTTGTAAACTAGCCAAGCAACAAACAAAAAAAATGCAACTCAATTGGCCATATATATAGGTGGGTCTATTTCTGGATTCTCAAGTTCATCCACTGAGTTAAATTTCTACCTGACACCATACCACACTGTCTTGGTTACTATGGTTTTTTTTTAGTAAGTATTGAAATCAGGCCATGTTATTTCTCTAACTTTATTGTTTTGCAAAGCTGTTTTGGCTATTCTAGTTTCTTTGTATCTCCATATGAATTTTAGAATCAGTTTTTGAATTTCATCAGCAAGGACTTTAATCCAGAATATATGATGAATGCTCAATATGTAATATATTTTTATAGCATAGGGGGGTGAAGTGGAGGTGGGACATTTCTCTTTCCAGCTTATCCTCTTTCCCTTTAGCACATCTCTCGATTCTATGATTAAAGTTGCCTACAGCGGTCCTGGAATATTTCAGACAACTCTTAAAACATTTGGAAATGTGAACACAGTCCTAGATATGGAAAGCTACGGAGGCATGTTAGGCCACAGGGCAATCAGAATCTTGGTATACTGTATTAAAAATAGGCTGAACCTTTTTAAACAGAATGAGGATCCAGGTTCTGATAATCATTACTGAAACCAGAAGTCAAAGGCTTGTTTCTTGCTCATGAGTAGAAAGAACTATAGTTCTTGTGGTCACAAGTCTGACATACGCATAGCTCTCGTTATCAGCCTTGACTATGTAGGGTCATGCTCCCATGTCATGGCCTTAGTGACAGCAGCTGTGGACACTGTCTTCTTTAAACTGACCCCTTTGTTTCTCATTACAGTCATGATGTGGCAGAACTTAGATCTATTTTTTTCAATTCATCCTTCCTTAGTTTTTCTCTCTTGTTGGATTTTTTTTCCCAGCAGATACAAACTATCTGGTTTATTGAGATTTTTATCCTGTGCTCAATTTAAAATGCTATTTTCTGGCATATCTCATATTTGTGGATCAGACATTGACAATGCAAAAATCACTTAAATTATTATATTCTGATGAACTAAATTCAAGCCCTTGAAATAGAATAACCAAGCTAATGCATTCCACATCCTGGCATCTCATTTTTTTTACCAAAGTATTAATCAGAATCAGTCATGATAGCATACTATATCCTTGTGAAAATAAACATTAAAAATATATTTGTTCTAAATAAAATCTTGTATTGATTTGTCAATGTGTTTTATTAATAGAAAACTTTACACCTGCTGTCAAATCTTCTAATCAAAAAATACCTGTTTCTGAGACAGATTGAAGTTCAGTGATTAGTACAATCCCTCTGTATGTCCAAGGGGGCAGGGGCATGGGGAGGATACTAGCTCATCAGCATGCACCATGGGCATGCCTTACTTTCAGATAAACAAAGAGGAAAGCAACTATGGAAAGCAGTTGATATTCCTGCACAGGTAGGACTTGGTATGCAAATGGATACACACAATGTTTCCATTCCAAGGAAGCTATATAGAATCACACCAGCAGGGGTTTTCATACTGTATTTCCTTCTGTTTTAGCTCTGTTGTCATTCCAGAAGCTGTGAGACTAAGAATTTCTAAGAGGTGCATTAAGGGATTCAAAACCCCAGCAGAGAACTATGTAACAATTAGCAATCATACAAAAAGTAAACAATAAAGCCTGCAACAATACCAGCACGGTTTTACAAAACAGATTTTCAGATTTGGGGTGATATTAGTGTTGTGTGATTCTGTGACTCACAATTATTAATGTACTGCTTATGGATCTTTCTCCATAGTGTATAAAACGAACTGGCCTAGAGCTAATGAGGTAATTGTTTTTGTTTTTAATTAAGCTCTGTCTTACTCAATGTCTCCTCAGGGGTCTGATACACATTGGAATCCACTTTTTGGTGGTGGGGGGGTGGCTAAGCCTACTTCTAAAGGTCCCCCGTTAAATTTAAGTACAGAAATATCTCTATTTTATGTAGCTTTTCTTTCTGGTAAATCTGTGCATTGTATCTTGGACTAGTTGAAGGAGAAATGAGTAAGCTAACAGATCCAAGGTCTTCATTTTACCAGATAAAAACAGGCCTATCAAGTCTTGCCTGTTTCCTGGGGAGTAGCCATCCTTCTATACAGCTGTACCACCTGTCCCCCAGGAGGAGGCAAACAGCCTCCCAGTCTTTAAAACCAGCTTTAGAAAGGCAGGGCTCCATTACTTTAGATTTAACAAACTCAAACATTACACTTGCTATTAGGATCACCCTCACTAGAACCCAATTATGGCAATAGATTTCTGGTTAGTTCCTGGTGCTCAAGGGCTACCTTGCTAATAATCCCTATTAGCCCCAGCTATTTGAGAGATGAGTTTGGGAGATCTATGACCCAGAAGCAGAACACCATCATATGGTAAAGGGACATAAAATATAGCAGGAGAAGAACACAGTAGTCGTCCTAGACTTCTCTTGAACACTTATTCATAAGTGAATGAATGAATATGAATATTCATATTCACTCATTCATTCATGTCTTCAGTCCCAGGGAATGGTTCTGGTTCTAGGTCATGAATTCCAGATGGTGTCCTCCTTTTGTGGTTAATCTAACCGTCTCATCTAGTTAAAGACAAAGCGTGTACCACAACCTGGCTTTCTGTCTAGTGCGCATGCCATTAAATTAAATTGTATGGCCATCCGAAGGAAAACCCACGTAGGAATTTACTCTAGCCCCCATGTTATCTGCTTTTCAGCTATTTGTGTTTTCTTACTCAATTGAACCTGATGATGCAGCAAAATGAAATTTTGTTTACCTAGGAAATATATTGTAATTGGATGGCTAATGATGATTTGTTCCCTGGAAGAGACATTTCAAGCAGGAATGATTTATTTGATGAGTTGATCTCAGTTTAGGAAACAGCCCCCTGAGCCTTCTGGCATGATCTTAAATTGGCTATTGAGGATTCACAAGATTACAAGGCCTTTTCAAAGGCATAGCACAGGTAGTGGTAACAGAATGAGGGGAAGCTTGCTTGGTAGTTCTTTCCTTTAATTAGGGAAGAAAAATCTTTGAATAAGTAGCTAGCACAATTTGCTTGTGTTTGTGTACAGAGAGAAGCTCCAGCAGATATTCTCTTAAGGACATTGGCCTGATCAGGATCCCATGGCACTGGTCATGTGGCTGGACCTAGTTCTAAAGGGAGCTGGAAAGCCAGTATCCTAATTTTTCTCTTTGTGGTGGGAGGCAAGCCAGCTAAGGAGAGTTAGGAGTGGTTGTTTTGTCTGCCATGGTAGTCTTCTCTTTTCTCTGGTTATTCAGCCTTCAAGATGGGTCCTCTACAGTCTTAATTCTTTATCACCGATTGTGTTTACTCCTTTGTGCTCTTGGTGTATTTTTCTGCATATGCATTTTGTTCAAGATCCAAATCATAGGATTGGGGACTCTTTATGCAACTGAGCCCACCCCCTGCCTTCCTTTTTAGTTGCCTCAACTTTCATTTCCTTCAAGATTCAGCTCTTTCACCATGTGGATTCTCTTATTGTTTGTTAAAAGTGCCATACTGTTTTATGCCTGTGTTGCCTCAAATATGCAGCTTTTACTCAGTAATGAACATCATCTCAATGAAAGCTTCTAGGAAGCCTTCCCAAAGGCTATCCTTCTGCTTAGTGCTGATGATGCAGCGTCATAATGTTTTTCTTGCATGGTTATCTGTTCCTACATTCAAGGATTTCTTGGTCTAGTGGGACAAAGAGACATGGGAACAGTGCCCAGCATATGGTAGATATTGGGTAAGTGTGCACTGAAGGACACTGGGGAAGCTGAAGGTAAACGACTAGCTTTTAGTATTTCCTGATTCTCCCCTGCAACAACCAAACACAGTGAATGACCAATAATGTGTAATACTTTATTAGAACAAACTAATTTGGCTAGTTGATTAATCAAATGAGCAAACCCCCCATTTTTAGTCTTAGAACATCTGTTGAGATTAATAGTGCTCTTGGCCCATCCTTTTAGTGGCCATGGGATGCCAACTGCCCTGGCAATATGCTGGACAGAACACCTTTTTTTCCTTTCTTTTCCCATTCTCCTCTCCTAAGTGTGTGCCCACATGCATCTGTGTGCTTTCTTATCTTTATTTTTCTTTCTTTCCAGTTTCATCACCATCAATAATGCTAATTCCATATCCCTCATTGTTCATCTGTTTATGTCTGATTAACATTATCACCATGGCTTTTCTCTGCCTCCGTGGAGCAAGGGCAGTCTTTGTATCCGAAAGCTAGGATAAATCTAAATATTCTGACACAGAAACCATTTAATATTCCCAGCACTGACCCCTGGCAAGCAGATTTTGTGCACAATACCATGAAACTTGATTCCTGGAGGAATGAAGAACTATTTCTTCCCCACAGAAAATAACCTGAAGAATATTTCATCTCTTACAGACTTTTAATTCTATTTTAAATTGATAATACTGAATTCACATGGCTTAATACATACTAATATAGATCTCTTTTTTGTTTTATCCCTTTCCCAAGGATTTGAGTATCCACAGAATATCTATGGAAGTTAACAGAGAGACTGACCATCCTAGAGTAGAAGCGAGTCAGCTGGCCTGCTGAGAGATAAAATATCTTTGGTACAAGGACCACCTAAGTCATAGTAGAGATAAAAATAAAGAAGTTATACCTTCAAATGCATATTTACTCTTTTTTATTGAGATATAACTGATACACAACATTGTATTAGTTTTTACAACATAATGGTTTGACATATTATACAGATATACATATATAGCTATGTACATATATAGGTATATACATATATAGCTATGTATATCTGTATATATATAGTGAAATGATCACCAAAGTATCATTAATTTACATGCATCACCACTCATAGTCACAATTTCTTTGTGTGTGTGTGTGTGTGTGTGTGTGTGTGTGTGTGATGAGAATTTTAAGATCTATTCTCCTAGTGGGGCACCTGGGTGGCTCAGTCGATTAAGTATCTGCCTTCAGCTCAGATCATGATCCCAGGGTCATGATCAAGCTCTGCTCAGCAGGGAGTCTGCTTCTCCCTCTCCCTCTGCCCTTCTCCTTGCTTGTATATGTGCTCTCTCTCAAATAAACAAATAAAATCTTTTTAAAAAATACTATTCTCCTAGCAAATTTCAAATATACAATACCATTTTGTTAACTATGGTCACCATGCTATACATTACATCCCCAGGATTTATTTATGGAACAAGGAGTTTATGTCTTTTGACCACCTCTATCTAGTCTTATATTCTTATCTCTACTTTTATATTCTTTTCCTCCCCTGTTTTTATATTCTTTTCTTAAGAATATAAAATATTAAAATATTTAAAATATTTTATTTTATTTTTTTATTGGAGAATGAAAGAGACAGAGAGAGGATGAGAGTGGAAAGGTCAGAGGAAGAAGTAGACTCCCTGCTGAGCAGGGAGCCCGATGTGGGGCTCGATCCTAGGACTCTGGGATCATGACCTGAGCCAAAGGCAGTTGCTTAACCAACTGAGCCACCCAGACACCCCCAATTTTTATATTCTTTTTTTTTTTTTTTAAGATTTTATTTATTTATTTGACAGAGAGAAACACAGCCAGAGAAGGAACACAAGCAGGGGGAGTGAGAGAGGGAGAAGCAGGCTTCCCACCAAGCAGGGAGCCTGATGTGGGGCTCGATCCCGGGTCTCCAGGATCATGACCTTAGCCGAAGGCAGTCGCTTAAGCAACTGAGCCACCCAGACACCCCCAATTTTTATATTCTTAACATGGACACATTTTTATATTTGAACTACTGATGCATCTTGAAAATACAAGTCTGAGTTGTGTCTACTTAGGTATGACCTTTTTTTTTTTTTTTTTAAGATTTTATTTATTTGACAGAGAGAAACACAGCCAGAGAGGGAACACAAGCAGGGGGAGTGAGAGAGGGTGAAGCAGGCTTCCCGCCGAGCAGGAAGCCCGATGTGGGGCTCAATCCTGAGTCTCCGGGATCATGACCTGAGCCGAAGGCAGTCGCCCAACCAACTGAGCCACCCAGGTGCCCCTAGGTATGACCTTATTGGATCTTAAAAACAAACAAATAAAAAAAACCTCTTTGCCTATTTGATTTACTTTGGGTCATTTAAAGACCAAAACTGAGCAACAGGTGAAGTTTTACTGTCCTTATTTTTTCAGTAAACATTATTTAGTGGTCACAGTTGGGGGGGGGACACAAAACCATATCCTCTGGGCATTAGTCAGATGTGGGACTGAAGCCATGGTGTGAGAATGTGAGGAAGTTGTTTAAAACAGTAGTTCCATATATACTGTTATTATTTATTAGTTATAATAATTATTTATTAACAATTAAATTACAATAATTAATTATTGGTATTATTATTAAGATATTCCTTATCTCAAGGGTTGTATGGATGGGTAAGAACTCGGTAAATGGTGGTGGTTACTGTTAATATGATCACCACTCTTACTGCTTCTCACATACCTTAAGAACTGCATGAGGGGCACCTGGGTGGCTTAGTTGTTAAGCATCTGCCTTCGGCTCAGGTCATGATCCCTGGGTCTTGGAATTGAGCCCCACATCGGGCTCCCAGCTCTGCTGGAAGTCTGCTTCTCCCTCTCTTACTCCCCCTGCTTGTATTTCCTCTCTAGCTGTGTCTCTTTCTGCCAAATAAATAAATAAAATCTTAAAAAAAAAAAAAAACCTGCATGAGATAAGGCATAGTCCCTGCTTATTAGGAGCTCTTCCTTTACTTGGGGTGGAGGACTGTAAACAGCTAATTATGCCACAAGAAAACACAGAGGTGTTTACTGGCCCAGTCTGGTCTTTCTTTCTTTCTTTCTCCTTGGTGCTTACAGTGGTTTCTACCTCATTGCTCCTCCTTTCTGTACTATGCTATTATCATCTGTAGGAGAAACACTCCCTATGATTATGTTTGTGTGACTCCCGTGGGGAAGACACACGACACATTATATGGTTATGAGGTACTGTTTTGTGGTCTCTGAAGATCAGCAACCCACTGGATTTGAGGGAGAAACAGTCACCTGAAAAGGAGTGTCTCAGGCTAGACAGCTGGAAACCAGATTATTAAATCCAGGTGTGCTTGTGGATGTTTCTCTTGGGCTTATCCGTGGAGTTAGACGTATATGAGAGGTGTGGTCCCTTTTGGAAAGTGTCAGCACTCTCCCTCTAGAGGTGGTTTTGGGAGGGGGGTTAGGAAGCTCAAGAGACTTAACAGAAAAGTTGTGGGGATCCCTCAATACTTTGAAGGGGCAAGCCCTCCCTGGATGGGAGTGCACATCTGGGTGAGGATTCCAGCTTTGTCGTTTACCGGTGCTTGAGCTTGGGCAAGTTACTAAATGACTCTGGGTCTTGTTTTCCCACTTACGAACTGTGAATAATATGTTATTCCTTGTATGGTTGATGTGAGAATGAAATGTTCTGCCATGATGTGCTGAACATTTTTAATGTTCTCTCCTGATTTCCGTATTCTCTAGACACCTAAAGCTCTCAGACTGGAGTCATGGAGGGCTAGTTCCCGTTCTTCCTTCCCTCTCCCACTCTCTCCACTTCCCCTGCTCCTGCTGTCATTGTACTTGAGTATTCTAGTGAGTATCAGCTTTGCTAAGAGATACTAAGAAAACAGGCTTTAGTCAATGCCTGACCCAGATATTAGAGGGGGAGCATGCCATTCCTGGGGGTGACCATGGTAACCAAAGGTGAGAACCCCAAGAGTTGAGGTGACTTGGAGTGAGGGAGGATCAATATTTGAGCAGTCAACCTTTCTTCTAGTGCTAAATTTTAATGGTCTGCGTTTTACTAAGGGACAGGTATCCCATATAAGGATATCCACCTTAATGCAATTAAGTGAACATATGACTTCTCCTGCTGGCGTTTTGGAAAGAAAAGTTTTGCTCCATGTGAAAAGAATTTTAAAAATTCTTTTTTTTAAAGATTTTTTTATTTATTTGAAACAGAGAGAGAGAGATCACAAATAGGCAGAGAGGCAGGCAGAAAGAGGGGGAAGCAGGCTCCCCACCGAGTAGAGAGCCCAATGCAGGACTTGATCCCAGGACCCTGAGATCATGACCTGAGCTGAAGGCAGAGGCTCAACCCTCTGAGCCACCCAGGTGCCCAGAATTTTAAAAATTCTTAAGCAATTTGGGAAAATATTTGGGGGGAGCTTGAGGACTGGCTGGGTGGCAGGGATATTTACCCTAGGGCACTGTGCTCAGAAGTTCAACGTGTACTTTACCTAATTATAAGTGGCTCTATCACAGTGGGACAGAAACCCAGAAATTCCAGTTTTTAAATTGCTCAGCCTCATTTGATGATCCATGGTGAATAATGTACAGTGGATTTCTCTGACTTAGCTAACTCAAGTGTATCCCTACAGCCTAGCCCAATAATACCTTGGCTGACATCATTATCAGTATTCAATTCTGTACTTGGGTCTGCAAATACAAAGTGAAGAACTGAAGCAAAAATGTATTGGGCACAAATCTATGAAGCTAAAATGGATTGGGGCCCAGATGATCCAGTGTTGTGTCACTCTCCAGTTTTTTTTTTTTTTAGCCCAGTGGAGAAAAGCTATTTCCCTAATGAGAAACTGAGAGTCAAGAGGAAGTGAATCCTAGCTTTGAACTTGAAATGTGAACATCATGGATCCTAGGGAGGAAAGTCATTCAATTTCTAGTTCATGTGTGTATATGTGACAGCTTAACGTGGAAAAAATCCTGTATGTTTGTGATGGCTATGTCACAAGGCAGTGCAAGGAAGCATTCCTCAATAACCAGGCAGACATAGTCTGCAAGTGTTGGTGAGTGAGCACGTCTAGTTCTCTAAATGGTACTGACAGACATGGGACATATCTAGTGGGTTACAGTTAAGGAACAACTGACCTACAGGTGTGCATGCATTATTCTGAGTGTGAAAATAATCAGAGGAGAGCTGGGTATGCCTGGGTCTGAATGTTGTTTGTGACTCTGACAGATGATGCCGTGAGATAGATAAAAGGATAGTATTGAGAGAGGAGTAATGAGAAACATATATGTAGAAATACTGCTTTTTGGTATTAACCATACTGTTCACAGTTCATTGTCCGCACAAAGCATTTACGTGACTCAACTAAATAAGGAAGGACTCTAGTCTCTCAGAATTGACATTCAGGATATTCATGATTGAATAGCTTGAGTGGAAATGTAGGGAAGTTTTAAGAGCTGGAGATGTTTCTGAGTTAGACATCATGATTTTTAAAAATAATTTATTTTAGTTTTTTAGTGTTCCAAGATTCATTGTTTTTGCATGCTCCATGCAGTACCTGCCCTCCTTAATACCCACCACCAGGCTCACCCCCCCACAACCCACCCTTCTAAAACCCTCAGTTTGTTTCTCAGAGTCCAAAGACATGATGATTTTTAAAGTCTGTGCTTAAATGGTGGTCCCCACATATCATACTCCAGGTTGGCGGAACTAAATCTCGCGAACAATGTCAACATCCCCTCTGTATTCTGAGCCATGCTGATCACGTTCTGCCATGATGTGCTGAACATTTTTAATGTTCTCTCCTGATTTCCGTATTCTCTTTGCTTCCTTTTCATTTCGGAACACACATGTATGAATGGTCAAAACCTTCCTCATTCTGTTATTTATTATATTTCATTGTTAAGTCTATTCGAGATAAAAAAAATGCCATTGTTATCCTGACCAAACAAAAAGGACAAAAACCTGGTGCCACATCTTGATAGTTGCAGCAGGAGATGGAGGTTGAATGAAAGCCTAACCTCATGTAATGAGAAATGTGTATATGTATGGAATCTGATGTATGTCTCACAAGCAACAAATTAAAGAAAAATCATGTTTGAAAGAGAAAGAAATGGCATGTATTTTGGTCAGGGCTTGAAATATGGAATTTCAACTATTTCTGCTGACTGCATTGTTTAAATACTGCAAGAAATGTCTGCCCCCAGGAAATTCTCAGTCCCCAACATTGAAAAAATTATAATGGAAAAACCCATTACACCGACTTTTGCCAAAGAAGGGGGTGACTCTAGGAGTAAAACAATAGTAAGATACTTTAATATCGATCCTCATTATACTCATATGACCCTTGCTTCCTATTTGGTAACAAACAAGGCCAATTTCTGGGTATATCTATGAAGCTCTAGAGGGCTGTTCAGGATGGAGGCTAGGTCAAAGGCAAACCCAGAGTTTGCAGTAAGGAGAATTGGAAAAAGAAAAATGAAATGAATGGATGAACTCAACTGAGTCAGGGAAGAGGAGCAATCAGTATGAGAGTGAACTTCGTGCCAGCTACTGTGTCAGATTCTTCACATTCATTCCATGTAACCAGCCCTACAACAGGAAACCCAGGCATGGAAGGGTTAAGCAAATGCCCAAGGTCACAGAGTTGACAAGAAGCAGATTCTGCAGCCTGCTGACTTCTTCACTCAGATCCAACTGCCTGCCTAGAGTTCGGTGAAAACATTTATTTAGCTAATTTTATGCAATACCGAACAGTGACACAGCAGGCAGGAGTATATGTTCAGGTAATTTAGTCTGATAACAGCAAAATGTCAATGAAGTTTTCTCCTGGTTGTATCTGCTAAAAGGTTAGCACTGAGTGTCAGGGTTTGCCTATCAAAGATGTCAGCGAGCGCGTAGTAGGAAAATATCCCCAGCTGAGTAAGGCAACAAATAAGCATGGTCAAGCTGGTAAAAGTGGTTTATTTCAGTGTGTAATGTCAGAAATTTAGGATGTGAGCACACCCTTAGTAAAGGGCTCTATCAGCTTGAGCATCTTTCAACATCTGCAGATCTTTGGATTTCAACTTCTCTTTTCAAGCAGTTCATGTTATAGTAGCTGGAATGCCCTCATTAATTCTAGGTACTTTACCCTTATTTCAGAGTTTTTCCTTGTCGTATTTTGATATTTCCTAATTAAGAATACCAACATGCAGTTTATCGATAGCTCTTCCTCTTTTCTCCATAGCATAACTAAACATGGAATGTATATCTTCAATGAGACCCTCCCCCATGCCCTACCATGTGAAACAAACAAGCAAAGTCGAAAGAGGAAAAATACGCAGGCTATGTGATTATTTTCATCAGTAGTGGGTCTGTCTGCCTCTGTGTGATTGAGATGCAGTCCGTTTCTGCTGCCCTTCTCATTTACTCCCAGGAAACAGTCCCAGTTGTCTAAAGAGTCAACACCTTCTGACAGGCACCATCTGGCCAGCCTTTCATTAACTCCCACAATGCCGCTCGTGAATTTGCCTCTCTACCCATGACCAGTGATACTCTCTGCAGAGCGGATGTGGCTTAAAGCAATCTTGTCTCCCCATTTGGATCATCCAGGCATCACCAGGCATCGATCCTATAGGCAACATCCTACCTGGGCTATAACTTTGTTTTATAGTTAAGTTGAATACCTGATGTCATTTTGGAAATTTAAAGTTGAGGATCACAAACAGGAAGAACAAAAGTTTTAAACAGTAGGTAGGTCAAAAAGTATGAAAGGTTTTTTTGTTTGGTTTGAGACTGGGAAACCATGTAGAAAATTCTTTAGGAGGAAATTTTTCGGAAAGTGACTAACAAATTTAGGGGCATGATTTAGTTCATTTATTGGTTTACATCCACAGATCTCTTCTTTTGCCTTCTTACTGTATTATTTACTTTTATCATTCAGTCCGTTTCTCTTGTTTCACAGCCCTATACTCAGGGGTCACATGACTAGTAGAAGTAGAAACAGGAAGGTTTTGTTTTTGTTTTTTTTCAAAGACTCTATTTACTTGACAGAGAGAAACACAGCGAGAGAGGGAACACAAGCAGGGGGAGTGAGAGAGGGAGAAGCAGGCTTCCCGCCGAGCAGGGAGTCTGATGTGGGACTCGATCCCGGGTCTCCGGGACCATGACCTGAGCCGAAGTCAGTCGTTTAACCAACTGAGCCACCCAGGCGCCCCATATATTGACTTTTGTATATTGTATATTGTATATTGATCTTGTTTCCTTCAACCTTGTTAAATTCACTCCAGGATCATGACCTGAGCCGAAGGCAGTCGCCTAACCAACTGAGCCACCCAGGTTCCCCGAAAACAGGAAGGTTTTTTAAGAAATGACTCGTATTATGTCTGTTCACCTGAACCATTACTTCTGAATATTTCTTAATTTTCGTTTTATCATTTGACAAGAGGACAAAAGTCCCAGACGGGCTCTGCCAATCTCACATAGTTTTTTAAAAGGCACTGTTTCTATGAATATCCAGTAACATAAAAATGCATGAAGCTGCTCCCTTGCTGCAATCTATTGAAAGTCAGCCATCGACACAAGGGTTTGTAAAGAAAAAATACATAAAAACAAAAGAAAAAAGATATGATGCATGAAAAAAATAGATACTTTTTCATTGTGCATCTATTTTGAGTTTTATAATAGTACAGATATGGGGATCCCAAAATACAGGACATTAAATTTGCCATCCAGTGGAGAGACAGATACAGAAATACAAAAAAAATAATAAAATGTGACAAGCCATTAAGATTCCTAAAACCAAGGCCTCAGGATCTATGATAATACTAGGGAACCCAACAGAGGGAGACAGGGTACTCTGGGCAGAGGGGCCAGGGAGTGGGAAAACAAGTGAGAGATAAATATTGTCATTTTGAAACCTTTAAGTAATTAAAACAAAGTAAAAATTTGGGCAGAGAAAATGGCAAGACCTGACATATAAGAAAAGTCTGGTTCATGGTTGCCAGGGAGAGCCATCAGCTCTTACCCTGTGGGCAATGGGAGAGTGCTGGCCAGTTTGCCGTAGGGTTAGAGATGACTGGGAAACTTTGCAAAGCTGTCAGGGGAGGCTGGAGGAATGATGAGGAGCTCACTAAGGAGCCTGTAGGAGTAGTGTCTGGTAGGAGATGATCCAGGAGTTGGAGCGAAGGTAAGGAAGTGCAGAACCATCGGAGAAATGGCGTGTGGAAGAACAAGGTCTGTGGTCATCAGATTTACCTGGGTCCAGAAGACTCAGCTCCAGATCAGTGTTCATTCTGTCTCAGGCTCACCATTTTCAGGCGTATTTTTTCCCCTCCTAGCTTTCTTGTAGGGGAGATTTTCTCTTCCATTTCGTGAGTTATTTGGCTGGCCATGAATCTTGGAAGGGTTCTTCTGAAATTTTCTGATGCCAAGAATATTGCCAATAATAGCCCACTTCCGGAGTAATTGTTCTCCTGAACTTTGACCTCTGTGAGCGTGGGAACCAGACCTGTCTCGCCCCCTGCCATAGCCCCTGCACAGTGTCTGCCACAGAATAGATGCTCAAGGAGGACTTGGTGATGGGGCACCTGGGTGGCTCAGTTGGTTAAGCACCTGTCTTCAGCTCAGGTCATGATCCCGGGGTTCTGGGATCGAGTCGCATTACTCCTTACTCAGTGGGGATTCTGCTTCTCCCTCTGCATGCCTTTTCCCCTGCTTGTGCTCTCTCTCTGTGAAAAATAAAATCTTAAAAAAAAAAAAAAAAATGAGGCTTGGTGAATGCAGTGGTGATAAGTCTTGCAAACAAGATACACTGAGAGGCCCGAAGGGTTGATAGAGCTACACCATCAGGTGAAAAAGTTGCAAGAATGTAAGCAGGCTTAGTAAGGGTAATGATAGACAACATTTGTTGAGTTCTTATTAGTCTGTGCACCACGATAAATGAACTTTGTGTGCATTATCTGATTTCATTCTTCAACAACACTCTGTGGGTGCTATTTTTATTCCCATTTTGCAGATGAGGAAAACAAACCTTAGAAGTTATACATCTTGCGACTGGCAAAGCTTTGGCTTATTCCTGAGTTATTTAAGGATAAAAGCTGGCTTTAAACCACTGTGCTGGACTTCATGACCCATTGAATGATGTGAATTCTGTGAAAAACAACTACTTAAGTGGGTTAATCCTTTCTTTCCTTAACAACATGTCTTTCACTCCTGGATTGTTCCACATCTCTTCTCAACTCACATGCCTGGACTTGACAGGCATGGATGCTGTCTTTCTCCTCTCTCTCCATTTGGCCTGTCCTTCCACTCTAAATGATGCTATGCAGTCATGTGTGGAAGTGAATGTGCGAAGTAGTTAGATATATGGGTCTCCATCTCAGCAGAGTGATGGGCTTATCCATTCTCCAGTCCAGCCTCTCTCTTGGCTGGAGCCTGAGTCTCTCTGCTTCTTTATCTTTTCCCCGCTCCTACTATCACTACAAGTTGGTAGGTAAAGATATGGGTGATGTAGCACTTATAGGTAAAGGTACTAATAGTGAGAATAGCAGTCTTCCAGGGAAGACCAGTTACTCGAGGGTAGGGACTGAGCATTATTTATCTCCCTCTGCATCACCTGGTTTACTGACTGGCACCTAGAGACATCTGAGAAACTTTAATATGGATATACATGAGCCATCTCAGGAGAAAACTCACAGTTCCCTTTATGTTCTGTGCAATATGCTCTTTTCTTTTTTCACATAGTTTTGACACATTAACACAATATATTCAACAAAGGTCTATGAGCACCTTTTCCTTTCTCTCTTTGTGATTTATCTCCTCCCTACTTAATGTATACATTACTGTGGGGACTTTTCCATATCATAACGCACATATGGGCATTTGCTTGCTCTTTTGGTCTCAGATGAGTAGCTGTCTATATCATGTAGCTTCCCCTATAAACCATCCTTTTCTTTAAATATGCTTCTCTACTTCTTTTAAAGCCTAATACTGCAATATACATTATTTTAATTGCAGATCTGGGTAATTTTCTCCAATTTTAAAAATACTGAGGCTTGTCTTAAAAAAAAAAAAGAAAAACTTTTGACAATAACTTGCTCTCTGAATTCAAGGATGTCTCTTATTTGTGATATCAATTCCCCTTGTGCCTTAGACTTTGTTTTTTTTCCATTTCACCTCCAAAATTACATTGAAAACATCTGCTAAGGACTTATTTAAACAGCTAGTTAATGCTTTATAAAGCTCAGAGGTGCGCCCATCTGTTCCAGGAGCATTCTCTTTTCTCAAGAGCTATATCATATTTTCTACCTGTCTGACAGCTGGCTTTGCATCACAACTCTTAATTTCTCTATCAGTACTATGGCACCTTACATTAAAGTTTATAACTGATTTTTTCTTTTTTGTCTTGCTCTGAACAAATCTAAGAACAATCAATTTATTTACTTCTTTTTTTGTCTTACTTAAATCTTTTATTTCTGTTTTAGTTTGTAGAGTCAAGATGTCTTTTTTTTTTTTTTAATCTTCATAACAAAATAGAAGTCAGGATGTAGTTCTGATGAATTTAATCTCTAGTATCTCGCTTGTTGAGCCCCTCTGCAAACCCCTGTTCACAGGGATAATTTACATACTCTTTACTTAGAATGAAGACCAGCCCCAGTATCACCTCTGTCCTTCCTCCTTAGAATGTTTCTGCTTTCTCAAGGATGAGGCAGGAAAATTTATTTCCACATCTTCAGATGGTCCCAAGGAGGCCCATTGTCTAGGCTGAGATGACAGAGGAGGCTCTCCTTTCCCGTCCATTCCTTTCTGGGTGGTCAGACTCAAGGCATAACAATTACTGTCTCCACATAAGCTCTTCACTCTTTTCTTCTCCTATGTTCATCCTCTTATATTTTCAAAGTAAGTGAGAAGGTTCAGGAGTCACACTACCAGTTCTCAGAAATTTCTTTTGTAAAGTCTGCACGTGGGAATCTGTTTTATATTCTTTCGGGTATCTGATTCCTAATATATTGGCACATAAGTTGAGGCAGAGAGAGCAGATGAGTTGATTTAACTTCCGGTTTCACTTTCCTCACTGCATAATTTTGTTATAGTGACACCAATTCCCATGTAAAATTTTGCTCTGTCCTTGTTAGAGAAGATCAGATGGCATCTTGTAACTATTCATCCCTTACGTACTCAAAAATGAATTCACCCCAGTGGCTGCCTTTTTCTGATGTAAGAACCCTAATTCCTTCAACTTTCTTTATGTGACCATCTTCCAGTCCTCTCCTGACTTTCATGAATATCCTCTAAGAGGCAGTGACCCCCTTAGTCTTCTTTCTTTTGCTCCATCAAGTATAGGGATGCTGGAGGAAAGAGGTATATCATGCATTTCTTGCTGCTTTAAACCTTAGAGAAGTTTATTTTTGGCTGAAATTGAGGATTTAGGAAAGGGCTTATCTGACTCAGGTTTCCCTGAGAACACTAGCTATGTCCCTTGGTGTCTGATTCCTTCTCAAAATAGAGCTCCTGTGTCTCAGAAAGCAAACATAGTTTTCCACTTGGTCCTCAACCAAAGAAAATACTGTCAGTTTCCGTGAGTCAAATACAAGGTCATCTGTGCCAGTCCATTAAAAAAAAAAAAAATCATCTAACTGCTGTTGATAGATGACAGTTTTAAGGGCAAATTCAAAGACTGGAAAAAATGTGAGCTGTTACTTTGCATTGATGTAGGCATGGCTATTTTTGTTTATCATGAAGAAAAACAAAAGGATTACTTCCTGTACTACTCTATGCATACACACAATGTATTTCTCTGTAAACCAGTGTGCCGAGAAATCTAGTTTAAAAACAAGGCTAGTAACAGAACTGGAAAGTCATCCTAACACTCTTCCTGTGTTCTGGGGAGATTTTTCTCAGGGGGTTGGAAATTGGGCAGTTGTTCCTGTATCTGATGATTCATGCAATTTGAGGCAGGTGTTTCTCTGTGGCCCAATTTCTTCAGCTGTAGAATGAGTGGTAACAAAAGGATTATTGGTTAGTTTGTTAGTGAAATGGACTCATTTTTGAACAAGATATCTTTAGGAAATACTTGCAGGTAAGCCTAACCACTAAAAGTGAAGCAAGTCTGTCTTCTGTTTTAAGAGGCAGTCCATGGACAGCCATCTCTACAGAGCATAGCGAGAAAGGAAATACATGGTTATCTTGATCATTCTCCTTTGTTTCCTTTGGGGCCTTTTGTTCATCTGGTTCTCAGTCAACTTTGAGATTTGTTTCAATTTATGCTCTCATTTAAAGAACCAATGGAGTGCAAGCTCTCTGAATGTTAGCTGATACCAACATGAGATAGCCCTCTAAAGGGCATTAAAGTTTTATTGTGGGCTCTTACAGATAAAAACAAATCTAAATCCAAAGATAGGGATTTCCAATGATAGAACTACAGTTACAAGTGGTAAGGGAAGCATTTCCAGTGCTCTCAGACTCAGTTAGTCACTTCTTCTGTCTGTTATTAAGGCCAGTCTTGGGTCCAAGAACATATGGGAAAGATGGTCATGATTTTGCAGGTGATCATGGGCAAAGTCTGGAATACCCTTGTCAAAAGTTAAAAACATAGATTCTAATTTGCATCACAGTTTTCTGGGTCTCTTTGGTGGGACTCTTTCCCAGAGATCCTTTTAGATTTTACTTATATCCTGTTTCCCTGGCAAGGCGTTGCCTTACCTTCTTCAGAAGTGCTGGAACATCTGGAGATTTCTCCTCTTCGTTTCCCACATTCTTCTGAAGACGCTTAGTAGCAGTACCATGGGCATTTATTTTCCTACAGAGCAGATGGAGGAAGACAAGAGCAGAATGAACTTTCTCATGTTTTCCACCAAGAGTCAAGTGTTTCCATCCTACTTACTCTTTGCACTTGAAGTGACCATTGCTATAAGAGATTTCTATAATACCAAAACAAGGCTCAAAAACAGAGTTCATTGTGCATAAGGAATATGTATTACAAGATTACTCTTAACTCTGAAAATCATTAAGACTTGTCCTGTGAGATAACGTGGATTGTCTCGTAACTATGCAATGGCTTCTTCTATACCTAACCAAATCTTAGGCTAACTCCCCCACCCAGAGTGATCACTTCTCACATCACTTACTCTTAGTGTTAGATACCTGGCACTTAATCACATACTGGTATAAATTTGTGCTGTTACCTTCCTGAACATTTTACATTGTGTTGAATATGCATTGGACCTTCATGCCATTTCTACAGGACTTTATTCTTCTGATTAAACAGGAAGCATGACAGGTATGGGGCTTTAGAATGCTGCTGCTTGACTCTAAACTTTAGGCCAATCATAGAGACCCATACAAGTTCTTGGGTCATTTCTTTAGCATCTTGGCAATCATGACGATTAATTTGAAAAAAAGAAAACCATAGGTGCTGAGGGGAGGATGTGAGTTGCATCCAGCAAATGAGCAGAGAAGACATGATTGGAGATACCCAGTGTAGACATGGATCATGAATGGACCACAAAATGGCCCCATCATGGCCATTGTTTGGGGACCTGAAATGGAATGACTGCAAACAGCAGCATCAAAGCTGCCTAAAGCATACCTTAAGATAAGAAAATATAGAAGTATTCATTTCTAGAAATAAACACTAGAAATATCCAATTAGAAACAGTAGAGATATCTTTAAAAACAGGTTCATTGGGCACCCTGGGTGGCTCAGTGGGTTAAAGCCTTTGCTTTCAGCTCAGGTCATGATCTCAGGGTCTTGGGATAGAGGCCCACATCGGGCTCTCTGCTCAGCAGGGAGCCTGCTTCCTCCTCTCCCTCTGCCTGCCTCTCTGCCTACTTGTGATCTCTCTCTCTGTCAAATAAATAAATAAAATCCTTAAAAAAATTAAAAACAGGTTCATAAAAAAAACCTCTAAAATAATTTGCTTCTATTGACTCAAATCCAATCAAATTTATATGTGTACGATGTTTAAGTGAAAGCCAGTTTTGCATTATGTTTCATCCCACATATAAATGCAAAGTTATTAGTATAATAAGGAAAACTGTGTATTTATATGTCATCCCTTATGTGTTGTGCATCAGGTATAGGAAATCGCTGTTGGCCCTCTATCATTCCCAATTTAATATTTGGCTCATTTATACGGCTTTGTAAGAGATTTTTATAATATCAAAAGCAAGGCAGAAAACTAATGTTCTTTGTGCATCGAGAATGTGTTGGGCACTATGTTATAATTTCAAAATTAGGCGGCGCCTGGGTGGTTCAGTGGTTAAGCCACTGCCTTCGGCTCAGGTCATGATCCCGGAGACCGGGGATCGAGCCCCACATCGGGCTTCCTGCTCGGCGGGAAGCCTGCTTCTCCCTCTCTCACTCCCCCTGCTTGTGTTCCCTCTCTAGCTGTGTTTCTCTCTGTCAAATAAATAAAATCTTAAAAAAAAAAATAAATAATTTCAAAATTATTTTATCTTTGTAATCGTGGTCTAAGATCAGATACTGTTACCTCCATTATTTACAGAAGAGAAAGGCAAAGCTCAGAGAGGTTAAATAATTTATCTATAGCGATACTTGGGGAGCACCAGGACCAGGGTTCAATGCCAGTTCTGTAAATTCTAGAATGCATTATTTTCCATTACATGGACAAAAACACTTTGGGGAAATCTCAAATTTTCACAGTGTTAGAGTTAACAAAGACAGTTTTTAAAGTGCAAAATGTCATTTAATGAATGCAATAGTCTTCAGTTAAGAAATTGATATATCAATAACAGATTACTTTCCAAAGCCCTGGGGACGTTAACTAGTCTTGTTTTTTACATCTCCTTCTGGCCAATTCCTCACCTACCCCACTTTACCCCACTCAGGCTGTAGGAACCTACTTGACTTTCTATTCATATTTGTCATACCAAGACCCTTATCAATTGTGGCCCTACTTTACACATGCCTTGTGGATCTATTTTATGTTCTAAGTATCGTTCTTAAACATAGAAGAGATTTCTTTTCTGAACAAACCAAACATGAAAGGTTGCAGGTTCAGAGAACCCAGGCACCATCATAGGCAAGGGTGAAGCCAAGGGTTGGAAAAAGGATTTTGAGTAAAAGGCTGAATAATGACTCATGAGACACAGGGCTAGTGTCACAGGGCCCTGTGCTCAGAAGGGCCCTGTGCTTGATTTAACATCACTGCCATTTTGAGATTCTTAATCATTTTATCTTTGTGCTTGTGTTTTGTTTGTTTGTTTGTTTTTAAAGATTTTGTTTATTTGACAGAGAGAAACACAGCCAGAGAGGGAACACAAGCAGGGGGAGTGAGAGAGGGAGAAGCAGGCTTCCCGCCGAGCAGGGAGCCCGATGTAGGGCTCGATCCCGGGTCTCTGGGATCATGATCTGAGCCGAAGGCAGTCGCTTAACCAACTGAGCCACCCAGGCGCCCTGTGCTTGTGTTTTGCAAGGGAGGTTTGATGGGGTGTTGGGGCATGAATGTGAGCAAGGAAGATACCCATAAAGTGCATGCCCCTTGTTCCTTGCTGTGTCATTTGAGTGTAGTGTTTGTGATGCCCATGAGCGCAGAAGTTCAGCAGACCCAGACCTGTGATAGTCTAAGCAAGACTCAAAGTGAACACAGGGTAAGCTGACAACCCCAAGAGACCATGCTTTCTGCTCAGTCAGATTTCAATGCTGAAAAAGGGCAGTTGCATTCTAAGAAACGTGACCACCAGGGAACCCTATCATGTGTCTTTTATCCCTGTTCATTTCCTGTATTTGTCAAACCACCTACAATGAAAACAATGACAAAGAAGCAAAAGGACAGATAGGGTGACCCATAGTGCCTTTCTTTTCAGTCCTAACTTATTCATCATGAAGGTGGAGAGTTTAGTAGAATACATATGTATCAATAAGTGAAATGAAAACAATTTTTATTTATTTTTTTTTTGTAGAGCATTTCCACTGTTTTGGCTAAGGACAAAATATATATGTATGCAAGTACATGCCTAGAAAATAAAAATTGTGGAATTTCAGTGATTCTGCTTCAGAGTTAAATGCTCTTATATTTGCATTTAGAACTGGCATTGCATGATACAAAGATGAGCAGTAAAAATTATGCTAATAATTTAAAATTTTAATTTTTTAAAATTTAGAACAACTTTAAATAGCAACTAAAAAACCACCATGACAAATTGAGAGAGAGACCGCAGAAGAACACTTTATATTTTAGGAACTTTGATGGTATTTTTCCTCCTTTTGGAACCAGGGGCTCACATTTTCATGTTGCACTGGGCCCCACAATGCATGAAGCTAGCCCTGGCAAGATGCCTTGCTTGTTTTTCTGAAGGCCAGGATCTATCTAGGTTTATGCACCAGTGAGGAAGATTGGTGGGATTCTGCTCTTAAGACATCAAACAGCCTCAGAAAAATAACAAAAAACAATAAACCTTCCATTAACTTAGGAGTTCACCAGTAAAGAGTACACTTTCTCCCCATTTTCTCCCTGGAAAAACCTGCAAGGATCTGGGCCTTCCCATGCACTCTGGATTTCCCATCAGTTTTAGGGCATCACTCTATGAATAGAGAGCCGAGGTCCTGCAAACATCAGAGAAAAGCTTCCAATTGGAAAGAGAACAGCCACATAAACATCAGATCCCCAGGAAAAAAGAGGGCACAAAGAGGTTATCTGATATAATAATGCACCTGGGGAAAAAAAGCTACTGAAATTTTTGTACAATGAAACATTTGAAATAATATCAATGACTGGTATGAAAAAACCATGCAAGTCTCAAGAAGTATGACAAAAATTGACAGTGTGGGAGAAAGATGATCATTAGAATGTACTACATGGCCTTTCTTGGGACCTTAAATCGTGACCACTCTATGTTGGGTTAAATAAAATTTTTCTGATTTTATTTGGAGGATTTGGCGAGGACAGGTAGAGAAGAGTGGAGGAACCCACCCCTCACCTAGCGGAAAAAGAAGTCAAGAGATGGTGTCTAACACTGATAAATCCAAGGCTCGCAGGGTAATTACTGAGGAATATGGAGATAAACTCCAGAGGAAATACATGAAGAGGTTGAATGAGATGCCTCTAGGGAGCATAGCTAAGCAGTGAGGGGCTGAGAGAGCAAACAGGGGGTGGTGTTCAAATGTCTTTTACTTCGGTTGAATTTTTAAACTCTGCACATGCATTGTATTGAGAGATCTTTGCAATAATGGCAAAGAAATGCCAGAAAATGAAGAGAAAAAGATATTCGTTGTCTTATGGGATTTCCAGGAAGGCTGGAGAGTAATGCTTGCTACCTGGATGGGAACAAGAGAAGTCATGGGGAAGATGCTGCTGCTAACTCGGTGGGGCAGTATGAGTTCTAGCTGGCACAGCCTTCACTACCATGGTGGTCGTGGGACATAATGGGAAGTTCACATCTCCACGATCCCTGCATCTTTCCATCATGGCCACTGATCTAGTGCCTTGGGTGGTGGGGTCTGATTGACCAACTAGGTTGGACACCACAAATGGTGGGCAGTTTGGTGGAGCTGGCAGACAAGTGGGCTTTCTTCAGGGTAGGAGATGGGCTCTGCCTTCTGTAAAGATTCCCATGGCAAATGCAATCTGATTTCTTGGAAAGGGATTCAGATGTTCGGCAGCTGAAAAGAATATCAGATGTACACTGTGGTCAGTTTCTGATAAAAGTACAGACTATTTATTTATTTATTTAACAGAAAGAAACATAGCAAGAGAGGGAAACAAGCAGGGGGAGTGAGGGAGGGAGAAGCAGGCTTCCCATGGAGCAGGGAGCCCGATGCAAAGCTCAATCCCAGAGCTCTGGGATCATGACCTAAACCAAAGACACACACTTAATGACTGAGCCACCCAGACACCCCACAGACCACTTTAAGTATTTTGTCTTTCTCCTTTCTATCAGGCAAAGTTTTAGGGAATCTTAAGCTTTTTAGGGCTTAATTCTAGGGGAGGGTACATGGCATCTATCTATCTATCCATCTATCATCTCTTCTCTTCATCAGTTTATCATTTCTCTATTGGTAAACCTACCTACTTCACACTATGTTCAAATATTTTCATTAGTAAAAGAATGGTATAATGTAGCAGACACTCTGCAGATGTGTGTGTGTGTGTGTGTGTGTGTGTGTGTGTGTGTGTGCGTGTGTGTGAATGGAGTGATTAGAAACACAGATTCCAAGGGAAACCAGAGGACTCTACAAATCAAAAACTTAAAAATCAGAATAAGGATCATTTTGGGCACCTGGCTCAGTGGGTTAAAGCCTCTGCCTTCGGCTCAGGTCATGATCTCAGGGTCTTGGGATAGAGGCCTACATCGGGCTCTCTGCTCAGCAGGGAGCCTGCTTCCTCCTCTCTCTCTGCCTGCCTCTCTGCCTACTTGTGATCTCTCTCTGTCAAATTAATAAATAAAATCTTTAAAAAAAAAGAATAAGGATCACTGTACTCACAGAAGAAAAACAGAACATCCCCCAAAGGAGAAAAATGCCTTCTCCCACCTTTCCCTTCATTCATACTGAAGAGTAAGCAGCATCTTTCCAAATAATTCCAGGAACCGAGCACAAAGTTTGGGACAAACCATGGACTTGCCTGTAATTTCTGTAGAGCATGTGTGATATTCAGCGTAAGACCCCAGGGTGGGAAGGAGGGTTGTGCATCAAGGAACACACCGAAGGAGAATTCAACTCCAGAAAGCTTGTCATTTCTTCAGCTGATGCACACCTGGGAGTTTGGCGTGCTGTTCTTTAACCTAAGTTCCTATTGACTAACTTTTATCCTGGCGATGGTGAGTTTCCAATAGGAAACCAAGAGGTTGGCAGACGCATTGGTTGCACGTTTCTGGTACCCCCAAGAGGTCTGGCAGTGTGCGGAGCCAGGCTGGGGAGGGCAGAGAAGAGCCAGCAACGCTGATATTCTGGGCAAACTGTGTGAGGACCTGCTGGAGGGGGCTAGCTGCGACTGTTGTAGATAATGAGTGTGTGTTACATATTCATATATATTTACATTATATATGTATACAGACGTACATACACAGCAGGATCTCTCATTTGAGTAAGTGGAAAAATATCTGGCTCCCTACCTTTTGCTAATTCTCTAGGCTGCTAGGTTTGTTGTGCTATAGGATTTTCAGTCTCTGAGAATACTCCTCCACCTGGATTTAAAGTCATCTGCATTCCCTCTAGTGTGAAACCTGCTCACCACAGGTATAGGCCTCAGTAATTACAAATATCAGATGCAATTTTAGTAATTGCATTTCTTGTCTGAAAGCGGTATTCATAGAAAATATAACTTTAGGCAAAATCCTTGCAGATAGCAGGTGAGTTAAAAAGCCAGTCTAATCTCTCCATTTAATGAAGTTGACAAAGAAAAGTTATCAATTCAAATTCCTAGAGAAATATGTTCATGCTAGGCATGGAGGAAAGGAGGACTTAAACAGGTGGCATGATATTTGGGGAAAAGCCCGATTGACTTTAAACTGCAGTGTGGAATGAAGAACAGAATGTTGGTACCAGCAGCGTCTGGCACGCAGCTCGGTGGAATATTTAGCCGTGCTAGATCGGGCTTCATACCAACCTGACAAGGTTTATTTCAGAAACTGGAAATCTGATGAGATAGGAGAAGTTGTACATACATGGTTATATGCTCACTGGAATACCAGAAGAAAGACAGAGAAGTTTATGATTAATTTAAAAGAATCAATTCCTACATCTTACCTTTAAATGATTTAAATAGAAACCTTCTGGGAAAGAAGCACCTTAACGAAGTCAAATAATCCAGTCTGGTCTTCCACCATTTTGGATCTTATTCATCCCCTCTGTGTCCACTGATCTAAGTTCTATTTCCTGGGGCTTCACAGAAAAATCAGATCCTTCCTCCCCATGACAAGTGACACTGTTGAAGGTGTGCTCTGTAATCATCTCTTTTAAGGAAACCCTTGTTTGCGTCAAGCCTTCCTCAGGACCGTTTCAGCCCTTTCTTCAACCTGCTCCTCTTCCTGGAAATCATTCATTTTTAGACATTATTGGGCACCAGCTGTATGCTAGGCATGTCCAGAGCTACTGTTCTGAAATAAAGATCTATTCCCTTCCATAAAGGAGCTCTGGGGCTAGCAGGTGAGACAAATGAAAAATATATACCAGGATAAGTGCTGTAATAGGAATATGCGTAGAGTATTGGGGGAGAATCATTTGTATTTTCTGTGCAGAAATAAGCAAGACGTTCAGTAGGGTTTGACCGAAAGAGAGCAGAGAGGGTCTCTTGTGTCTTAGGATTTAAAATCTCTCATCCATAACTATATTTATGGGCCCCTTTTCATAACTAATATCATTTATTTATTCCTTTGATCTTTTTCTTTATCATACTTGTCAAAAGTGGCTTAATTTACTGACTTTTATTTTTATTAATGTCTTTTATTATCAATTCGCTCTACTCAACCTTTTGGTCTCTAGTATATTCTTTTAATTCTGTACATTTCTCTGGATACTGCTTGAGCCACACTCCAAAGGTTTTGGTGTATGAGGTTCTCGAGATCACTCAGTCATAAACAACTTGTAAGGTTGGGTTTGTTGTGCCCCAGAGTTCTCCCAGTGACCCTTTTAGATCTTGACATTCCTGCTAAGAGGACACTTGAAGGGTCACTCTCCTGGCAGCGTCCCTTTGCCCTCCACAGCCATTTTGAAAAGAACAGCAACATTCCCTCTAATTAGGGCAGACAATGAGGGGAGCTGGCAAATGGGTATGTTTTTCTTAGTCGTGTTGCCAACATGAGAAATTGAGTTTGGAGAAAGACCCCTTGCCAGAACAACTAGTTAAAACAAGACTGTGATTGCATCCAGATTTCATCAGAATATGATGAGGTGCATCATTAAACAAGGTGGAGGGGGGTGGACTTGTGAGCGTCTTTCTCCCACTCAAAGCAGCGGGGTGCAGGTGAGCACAGGTGATCCTCATAGAGCTTTGTTTCAGGGGGGATGCCTGCTGGGCTGGCGCTTGAGGAAATGCTGTAGCCCATTTGTTGCTTTCTCTGTCCCCTCCCTTCTGAAAATCACTTTTCCTTATCAGCCTTCCTGAACCTGAACACAGTGGTTTCATGCTCCCCTGACCCCTTTCCTATGAAAATTTGCCCTTAAGAAAGGATCTGGAAACTCCAAGGTATAAATGACTGATAGTGAATGTACTAACTCACCCACACTGACGCTCGTTGTAAAGGGAACATGGAGCCTTGAGTTGAAGGGAATCAACATGTTTTCATAGAGCTGTGTCATTGGTGGGATGGGGGACTATTTGTAGGTGGCAGGAGAGCCAGAGTCGGATGTAGATGAGGGCTTGCCTAGTATCTTATACGAAAGAAGAGGGTTGGGTGGATAGAAACCAGTGGTTCTCAACCGGAGGACATTTTCCCCCGAGGGGAAATTTGGCTGTTATCTGGAAACATTTTGGTTGTCCTAATTGGTGTAGAAGGTCCCTGCTGCTAGCATCTAGTGAACCAGGGATGCAAAATATCCTACAGTGTTTAGGACAGCACCCGCCATAACCAAGAATTATCCGACCCCAAAATGCCAATAGTTGCAAGGTTGAGGAAGCTTGATGCAGAGCGGTAGGCATTCGGTAGTGACCCTGAGCCATATGTTGCAGATACAGCAGGGAGAGTCAGTGTCACAAGTGGAGACCACCTTCCCCGAATAAAGGGCTCTCACGACTTAGCAATCAAGTTATTGTCCCATGACCCACTGGAGACTGATCTCACTTCTTTGGAGAATTAAAAAATTCAGATTTTTACATAAAGTCTCTACATTTAAAAATAGCAGGCGTTAATTCAGATGAACAATAGTCAAAAGAGCCACATTAGACTTGGCCTCTCAGTGGCTACTTATGAAGTCCTGCCCAAACAGTCTTGTCCCTGCTGTGTAGCTGTGGTCATAAATCCAGCGCCTAAAGGGACCAGGAAATCTCTGTTCATCATCAGTCCTGTGCCCAAAGAGCACAACCATACTATGAGGCAGGAGCCAGGGAGAACTCTGCTATAGGTGTGTGGAGAAAAAAAAAATGTATTAATGCTCTAAAATTGTCATAGCACCATTTAACAGTTTCCCAAAGCAGTGTTACCTTTTCCTCTTATAAAAAAGAAAAACAAACAGGGCGCCTGGGTGGCTCAGTAGGTTAAAGCCTCTGCCTTCGGCTCAGGTCATGATCTCAGGGTCCTGGGATCGAGGCCCGCGTCAGGCTCTCTGCTTGGCAGGGAGCCTGCTTCCTCCTCTCTCTCTGCCTGCCTCTCTGCCTACTTGTGATCTCTCTCTCTATCAAATAAATGAATAAATAAATCTTAAAAAAAAATTTCAGATTCTGGACTTTTACTAACCCAGATATCTACTTGACACAGTTGTTGAAAAGACTAAATAAGGTAATACACATGAAAGTTCATAGTGCAGAGTTGTCTGGCACTAAAAGAAACGTTAGTCGACCCTAAATGCAAAGATAATACTTCACTATTTGAATGGGATTATAGGTTTTATTTATTTTGTTTTGTTTAACTGAGTAGAATTAGTGACCAGCTCCTGGGATAATGAGCTGAGTTCACTCAGCTTGAATTTGGAGGGTAAACACATGTTCTTTGTGTCTGGGAGGTATGCTTGAAATTTCCTTTGTCTCTCCCTACTTTGGGGAAAAGCAAATTTGGCATGGCCTTTGAAAGTCTGACTCCCCCACACTTTTTTTTTTTTTTTTTTTGTAGTATGGAAGCTTTGCGAATTTGTCTTGTTGAAAACAAGCACCATCTTTCATACCTGCTGAAACCTAATTCTCCTCCAGAGACTCTGTAATGAACAAAGGGGCAGTAATACCAACCACGGTGCAGACAGTCCAGCCCACGCAGGTACACAGTCATGGCTACACGGACCAGGGAGGGAGACCGTTTGTAAAGAACGCTTTTTACTGTGACTCTTTCACCTCCCCCAGCCCAGCCCTGAGCCATGAGAAGAAGAGCGTTGTCAACGAGACAGGCCAATTTTACCCATCTTACACAATAGTGCATTACAGACTTTCCAAGAAGACGCCATTCAGGGTGAATCACCAAATTCAGGATGAAAAGGTTTTGATTTGCAGAAGCGCTCAAGCATTTCTCCTTAGAGCTGGAGATGGCAAGGAAGGAGCCGACGTGCATGCAGCTGCTTCACCTCTGGGCCAGGTGTGCTGGCACGCTCTCCGAGGTGGAGCAGGGCAAGTGCACCCAGCATTCACAGGCGCCTTTGTCACACCCTGGGTGCCCGGGCCGTGAATGCCTTATTTAAGGCGGAAAAGAATGAGAAGGTGCTGGAGATGGTGGGGTATTGAAATGTGTGGAACCGAGTCAAAACATGAAATTGCAGGTTAACAGCCGCTGAAATTAATGTTACGATTTTCAGGTCCTCAATTGGATTTCATCAACACAGGTAAGAGGTGATGAGAAAGAATGCGAGATTGAGGATTGTAGCACTTAGGATGATTTCAGCTACTAGAGCAGAAAATCTCTCTGAAATGACATAAGCCCTTCCTACTCAAAAGTTGGGGCTTAGAACCAACAATATCAGCATCACCTGGGAGCTTGTTGGACTTATGGAGTCCACAGCTCCTGCCTACACCTTCTGGATCAGAATCTGCATTTTTTTTT
>PITA01022316.1:0-30264 GCA_004023965.1 Spilogale gracilis | reverse complement strand
TGGATATTTTTTCCTGCTTTGTCGAAGATGATTTGACCATAGATTTGTGGGTCCATATCTGGACTCTCTACTCTGTTCCATTGGTCTATTTCTCTGTTTTTGTGCCAGCACCATGCTGTCTTGGTGATCACAGTTTTCTAATAAAGCCTGAAGTCAGGTAACGAGATGCCCCCAGCTTTGTTTTTCTTCTTCAGCAATTCCTTAGCGATTCAGGGTCTTTTTTGGTTCCATATAAATTTTAGGATTGTTTGTTCCAATGCTTTGAAGAATGTTGGTGGAATTTTGACCAGAATGACATTGAAAGTATAGATTGCTCTGGGCAGTATAGACATTTTAACAATGTTTATTCTTCCTATCCATGAGCATGGAATGCTCTTCCATCTTTTTGTGTCTTCTTCAATTTCTTTCATGCGTGTTCTGTAGTTCCTTGAGTACAGACCCTTGACTTCTTTGGTTAGGTTTATTCCTAAGTATCTTATGGTTTTTGGTGCTATAGTAAACGGAATTGATTCTCTGATTTCCCTTTCTATATTTCCATTGTTAGTGTATAAGAATGCAACTGACTTCTGTGCATTGATTTTGTATCCTGCCATATTACCAAATTGTTGTATGAGTTATAGTCGTTTGGTGGTAGAGTCTTTTGGGTTTTCCACATAGAGTATCATGTCATCTGCAAAGAGAGAGAGTTTGACTTCTTCTTTTCCAAGCTGAATATCTTTTATTTCTTTCTGTTGTCTAATTGCTGTTGCTAGGACTTCTAGCACTATGTTGAACAGTACTGGTGAGAGTGAGCATCCTTGTCTTGTTCCTGATATCAGCGGGAAGGCTGTCAGTTTTTCCCCATTGAGAATGATATTTGCTGTAGGTTTTTGGTAGATAGATTTTATGAGGTTGAGGAATGTTCCCTCTACCCCTATAATTTGAAGAGCTTTGATCAGGAAGCGATGTTGTATTTTGTCAAATGCCTTTTATGCATCAATTGAGAGTACCATGTGGTTCTTCTCTCTTCTCTTATTGATTTGCTCTATCACGTTGATTGATTTGAGAGTGTTGAACCACCCTTGCATCCCTGGGATAAATCCCACCTGGTCATGGTGGATAATCTTTTTAATGTATTGTTGGATCCTGTTAGGAAGGATCTTGTTGAGCATCTTGACATCCATATTCATCAGAGATATTGGTCTGAAGTTCTCCTTTTTGATGGGGTCTTTGTCTGGTTTGGGGATTAGAGTAATGCTGGCTTTATCAAAGATACTAAAGCAGGTATGTCAGTTAGGTCCTCCAGGAAGCAGTGGCTGAGATGGAGTTAGGAGCAGTAAAGGTTATTTGAGGGAGAGGTGTTCTATGTGTGAAATATTAAAGGGGAAGGAAATAGGATAAGGGAGGGAAAGCCTTCAGACCATGACACTGATCTGAATGACACCTGTGAAAGGAAATGGGAGGAAGCAGGATACAAAATCCTCAGATACATACATAGAACTGCCAAAGTCTTGGCCAAATCAATGAGAAACCCTGGAGCAAAGATTGCTTCTAATTTGTGGAACATAAGGAATAACATGAAGGACATTAGGAGAAGGAAAGGAAAAGTGAACTGGGGGAAATAGGAGTGGGAGGTGAACCATGAGAGACTGTGGAGTCTGAGAAACAGGGTTTTGGGGGAGGTGTGGGGGAATGGGTGAGCCTGGTGTTGAGTATTTTTTTTTTTTAAAGATTTTATTTATTTGACAGAGAGAAACACAGCCAGAGAGGGAACACAAGCAGGGGGAGTGAGAGAGGGAGAAGCAGGCCTCCCTCAGAGCAGGCAGCCTGATGTGGGACTTGATCTCGGGTCTCCGGGATCATGACCTGAGCCGAAGACAGTCGCCCAACCAACTGAGCCACGCAGGTGCCCCTGGTGTTGAGTATTAAGGAGGGCATGTATTGCATGGAGCACTGGGTATTGTACATAAACAATGAATCTTGGAACACTGCATAAGAAACTAATCATGTATTTTATGGTGACTAACATAATACAATTAAACAAAGAAGAAGAAGAATCTTTCATGAGCAGAAGTGGAAACCATTTAGTCATTGGCTAGGAAGTGTAAGGCCTCAGCTCAAAAGCTGAAATGGATCCTGAAGGCCTTAGCAACTGGAGGACATCAGCTGATTGCAATCCTTGCATGTGAATGGTAAGTTCTCTCTTGATGGGCAACCTGAATGTCTTATCTCCATGGCTGCCCAGTCCGCCCTTTCACGGGTTAGTATTTGTATGCTCTGTCACCACCTGTCATTCTTCAAATTCTCTGTGGAACTTTATTTTTTATTATTTATTATGTTATATTAGCCACCGTACAGTATATCCTTAGTTTTTGATGTAGGGTTCCATGATTCATTATTAGGGTATAATATCCATTGCTACATGTAATCTGTGCCTTCCTTAATACCCATCACCCGGTTCACCCATCCCCCATCCCTTCTATATATACCTCTTTTATATATAAAGCTCTATATATACAGCTTTTTAATAGATATGATATAGCTGGTTTTTATTAACTCTTTGGGATTTTTAACTTTTAATAAGAATTTAAACCATCTACATTTGTTGTGGTTACTTACATATATTTGGTCATATTTTTACAATTTTAATTTGCATATTTTGCTTTCTATGTTTACATGTTCTGTGTTACCCTTTTCTTTTACTTTGCTTTGCTAGATTGGCTCATATCTTTCCTCTTTTCTTTTACCTCTTCTAGTTTAAAAGATATCCATTGTAATATACATGTCTTAGTGGTTATTTCAGAACACCTAAAAATAGCTTGGTTTTGTTGTTATTTCCTCAACAAATTTTTTCTGTCTCCTTTTCTCTCTTCTGCCTTTTGGCTACTCCAAATTTATATATGTAATTAGGTTACTCCAAATATATATATGCTATCAGTCCTCTTGAAAATGGCCCTAGCTCACTGATACTCCATTCATGTTTATGTAATCTTTTCTCTCTGTTTATTTTTGCATAATTTCTACTATCAAGGTCAATATTTTTTCTTTTGTAATGTGTAATCTGCTGTCAGTTCTATTCAATGTATTTTTCATCTCACATATTGTAGTATTAATCTTTAGAAATCTGATTTTGGTCTAGTTAATGTTCTCCATATGTTGAATTAACCTTTGGAATATATGGATGATAGTAATATTATAATGATTTTTAATATCCTTGTCCTCTGTATCTTTCATCTGTCTCAGTTCTGAGTTGGTTTAATTGAATGTCTTTTTCTTAATTGTCAATTGCATTTTCCTGTTTCTTTGAATACCTTATAATTAAAAATATTTTTTGTAATTATTCATAATGTAAAATTGACCATATTTACAATTTTCAAATGTACAGTTCAGTGGTACATTATTACTGTTGTGTATATAGAATTTATGTAAGTTTTTTATTGTGTATCATATATCTGGGTTAAGAAATTATGATAATTTTAATATTTATTGTTATGTTTATATATTTGATATAATATTTAAATATTAATATATTATCATTTTTATTTATCCTGATTTTTCTGTAGTTATCTGTTTTTCCCTTCCTTTTAGATTTAGTGAGCTTGAAAAGTTCTATTTTTATTGTACTGGAAATTACATACTCCATTTTTGTTCTTTTGATTCTTCTTCAATATCTATGCTTAAAATCTAGAGTTAATCAATATTATTTTATGTAGTGGTGCCTGGGTGGCTCAGTCGTTAAGCATCTGCCTTTGGCTCAGGTCATGATCCTAGAATCTCAAGAATGAGTTCCACATGGGGCTCCCTGCTCAGCAGTAAGCCTGCTTCTCCCTCTCTTACTCCCCCTGCTTGTGTTCCTTCCCTCTGGCTGTTTCTTTCTGACAAATAAATAAAAATCTTTAAAAAATATTATTTTACCTAAAGAGTTAAAATATCTTAGTACATTTTAACTCATATTACTTTATCTTCTGTCTAGGGGTTGAGATTTTACAATTTTTTAAAGAGATTTTATTTATTTATTTCACAGACAGAAATACAGCTAGAGAGAGAACACAAGCAGGCGGAGTGAGAGAGGAAGAAGCAGCCTTCCCGTGGAGCAGGGAGCCTGATGTGGGGCTCCAACCAGGGATTCCAGGATCATGACCTGAGCCAAAGGCCGCGGCTTAACAACTGAGCCACCTGGGTGCCTGGAGACTTTACAATTTTTTAAAAACCGTTCTCCAGGGCGCCTGGGTGGCTCAGTGGGTTAAAGCCTCTGCCTTCGGCTCAGGTCATGATCTCAGGGTCCTGGGATTGAGGCCCGCATCAGGCTCTCTGCTCAGTGGGGAGCCTGCTTCCTCCTCTCTCTGCCTGCCTCTCTGCCTACTTGTAATCTCTCTCTGTGTCAAATAAATAAATAAAATCTTTAAAAAAAAATAAAATAAAATAAAAACCATTCTCCAAACTAGATTCTACTATAATGGTTTATAAGAGTTTATCCCTATATTTACCAATTTTGTTTGTTCAGTATTTCTTCCTGAAACTTAAACCTTTCTCTTGAGATCAGTTTCCTTCTTCCTTTCCTTATTTTTAAGTTTGTTCAAGAGTCTATGTAGTGAAGTCCTATATTTATTGATAATAAGCTCTCAGTTTTTGTTTGTCTAGAAGAAATGTCTTTAGTTTCTCCTCATTCGTAAAAATATATGTTTTTCTGGGTAACTAATTCTAAGTAGTTATTTCATTTAGCACTTCAAAGATATTCCATGTATTTTGGCCTTTATCATTGTTGTTAAGAATTCTAATGTCAGTATAAGTGTTATTCCCTGGTAAGTAATCTGTCTTTTCTTCCTTATTGCTTTTAAGATCATCTCTGTCATCAGTGTTTTGTAACTTCACTGTTGTGCATCTAAATATGGATTTCTTTTTATTATTCTGGCTTAGTATTGCCTGAGTATCCTGAATTTGAAAATTTTGGATTTTTTTTATTAATTCAATACTGGAAAACTCTTAGTTATTATCTCTTTTGACATTAGGTTTCATTATTTTTATAAAAGATTTCATTTATTTATTTGTCTCAGAGAGAGAGAGAACAAAAGCAGAGGGGACTGGCAGACAGAGCAGGCAGATCAGCTAGAGGGAGAAGCAGGTTCCCCAATGAGCAAGGAGCCCAATGTGGGACTCAATCCCAGGATCCTAGATTTCATTATTTGTATCTGGAAATCTAATGAAGTCTTTCCTATCTTCCATGACTCAACATGTTTCATATTTTCTTTCCTTTTCTTTTTTTTTAAGATTTTTATTTATTTGACAGAGAGAAACATAGCTAGAGAAGGAACACAAGCAGGGGGAGTGAGAGAGGGAGAAGCAGGCCTCCCGCCGAGAAGGGAGCCAGATGTGGAACTCGATCCCAGGTCTCCGGGATCATGACCTGAGCCAAAGGCAGTTACCCAACCAACTGAGCCACCCAGGCACCCTGTTTCATATTTTCTATATCTTTGTCTAGCTGGTAGTATTTTCTGTGATTTTTTTTCAGATTTCTCTTAGAGACCACAAATTTTTCCTCACTTGTTTCTAATCTACTCTTTGGGCTGTTCTTGGCATTTCAACTTTTAACAACATTAAATTTCATTCTGTAAGTTCTATTTAGTTCCTTTAAATCTCTTTTTTGGTTTGAGTATCATTTTGAATTTTTATAAACATGTTAAAATAATCATTTTATAAATATTTTAATATATATTCGATAAGTCTATTTGAATGCTATAATACTTATATCTTTTTGTAGGTCTGCTTACTTTATTTTTATTTGTCATCTCCTGCTGAATATTCATCTTGATGTTCTTTTTGTTGTAATTTTGGATTGGGTACCTGTATTTCACTAATCTTTATCTGTGGGTATTATGTGGAATCTGGAATCTTGGGACAGGGATTTCTTCCAAAGAGGATTTTCTGCTCTTTGGATTGTTACTAATAGATGGAGATGGTGTATTTTAATTTCTGAGATTAGGTTGTTTAGATACAAACAATATAAATTCAACCCCTAGACACATGTTAAGGCCGTGTAGTAATAGATTCATAGAAGAAAACCTTCCATTGTTCTTATAAAAATAAGAAATAAGGGTATGATAAGTAAATTCCTCTTTTTGCTTTTCAAATAAGAACTTATTTCAACTTTATCCTGGCCTTTATTCAGGGGAAGGGAATCTCCGTTTCCACTTTCTGCTTCACCTGGGTCCAATGTTCTTCTGATCCCTAAATGAGTCTTAAAATCCCAGTGTCTATGTTTCTAGTACCGCTCTTGATAGTTTTGGGGTTAAATCAATCTTTATACTCCATGTTTGCTGCTTTTCACTTTTGATTCCAGAAGTGCTCCTTAATTACTTCTGAACTTAGTTAAGCATTAAAAATTCATACATACTTAACCACTCATTTTTGGTGTTTTGAATGGTAGATTTTTTTCCAGAGTATATAATGAACAATATTTCCAGAAATATAAGTCCTAAACATAACTGAAATCAGATCCTACTTAGATCTAATTTTTCAACAATTACTTGTTAGTAATATGAACATATGTAAAAGTATAAAACACCCTGACAATGATAAGTATATATTCAAATTCAGACTACTCTAACACTGTAATGCTGGTAAATAAATCAAATAATTCTAGTACAAGGATGAACAGATGAAAACATTAAAAATAAGTAAGCTATGACAATATGTTAATTTATACACAATATAAAAATATGTAAATTGTGACATCAAACACATACAATGAGGATCAGTAAAAGGGTATAGTTTTTATATAAGTGTAGTAAAGTTGTCATCAACTTAAAATAGACTGGTATAACCATAAGATGTTTTATATAAACCTCCTGGTAACCACAAAGGAAAAACCTCTAGTACAGTCACAAAAAATGAAGAGAAAGTAACCAAAGCATACCAATATGGGAAGTTGTCCAATCACAAAGCAATACTTCAAGAGACAAAGAAAAGTACAAAGAATATACAAGAGAGCTAGAAAACGATAAAAGTACAGTACTCAGCATGATTTTTCAATACTTACTTTAAATGTAAATGGATGAAAGTCTCCAATCTAAAGGCAGAGAGTGGCCGAATAGATAAAAAACCAATATCCAACTCTATGCTACTTATGAGACTCACTTCAGTTTCAGGACACATACAGGCTGAGTGTGATGAGATGGGAAAAGATGATTCCACACAAATGGAAATCAAAGGAGAGAAGGGGTAATTATGCTTACATCAAACAAAATAGATTTTAAATCAGAACCTTAACAAGAGACAAAGAAAGTCATTTCATGATAAAGGGATCTGTTCCTCAAGAGGATATGACCATTGTTTTTTTTTTTTTAAGATTTTAATTATTTATTTGAGAGAAGGAGCATGAGAGAGAGCACATGGGAGATAGAGCATGAAAGAGGTGAGGGGTAGAGGGAGAGGGAGAAGCAGACTCCCTTGAGCAGAGAGGCAGCTGCAAAGATTGATCCCAGGACCCTGAGATCAGAACCTGAGCCAAAGGTAGCTACTTAACTGCCTGAGTCATGCAGGCACACCAGAATTATGACAACTGTAAATATATATGCCCCCAGTATTGGAAAAGCTAAATATATTAAGCTAATACTAACAGATATGAAATACAGTAATAAAATCAATGTGAGAGACTTCAATGCCCCACTTAGGAAATTAAAAGGAAACATTGAACCTGAACTATACTGTAGACTAAATGGGCCATATATATATATATGTATATATAGATAGAACATTTCATCCAGCAGCAGCAGAATACACATTCTTTCAAGTGTACACAGAATATTATCTAGGATGGATCACAAAGTTAAGGCAAAAACAAGTCTTATCAAATTTAAGAAGTTTTATTATACCAACTATTTTTTCCAAACCAGTGGTATGAAACTAGAAATTGATAATAAGAGGAAAATTGGAAAAGTCACAAATATCTGGAAATTAAGCACTCCAGAACCACTAAACGGTAAAAGAAAAAATCAAAAGGGAAATAAAAAAAATATCTGGAATCAAGTGAGAAGGGAAACACAAAACACCAAAACTCATAAGGTGCAACAAAATAAGTTCCAAAGGGAAGAGAGAGAATCAATAACCATCATATTTACTGGTGAAAACTGGAATCTTTCTTTCTAAGATCATGAGTAAGATAAGAATGTCCACTTTTGCAACTTCTATTCAACATCACAACAGAAGTTTTAGCCAGAGCAATTACACAAGGAAAAGAAATGAAAGGTATCCAAATTGCAGAGGAAGACCTAGAACCAGGTCTTCCACATATGACGTGATCTCATATATAGAAAATCTGAAGCATACTACCAATTCCCACCTCCAATAGAATTAGGGCTAATAAATAAATTCAACAAAGTTCCAGGATACAAAATCAAAACCAACATGCAGAAATGTGTATTTCTATACATTAGCAATGAATAACCTAGAAAGGAAATTAAGAAAACTGTTCCATTTACAATAGCATCAAAAGAATAATGTACTGAAGAGAAATTTAACCAAGGATTGCAAGACTTACACACCGAAAACTATAAAATGTGGCTAAAAGAAAGTAAAATATATATAAATAAATGGACAGACATCCTATATTCATGGATTAGAGCCAATATTGATAAAAAAACAGTACTCTTCAAAGAGATTTATATATTCGAAGCAATTACTATCAAAATCGGAAATGGCCTTTTTTGGCAGAAATGGAAAATCATCTAATTCATATGGAATTTCAAGAGACCCCAAATAATAGAAGCAATATTGAAATATAAGAATAAGTTTGTAGAACTGACATTCCCAATTTTAAAACTTCTACAAAGCTATAATAATCAAAACAATTTGGTTTTGACCAAAGCATAGACATGTAGACTAATGGAAAAGAACTTGGAGTCCACAAATAAAACCACACTTTTATGGCTCATTACTTTTTAGCAAAGATGCCAAGACCATTCACTGGGGGGTAAGAATGGTCCCTTCAATGAGTGAACAAATTAGACCATCACCTAAAAAAGAATGAAGGTGGGTTTTTATCTGACACAATATTCAAAAATTAACCCCAAGTGGGTAAAAGTCCAAATATGATTGTTAAAATGATCAAATTTATAGAAAAGAAAGGTGTTCACTACTTTTAGATTTGGCAATCATTTTTAGGTGTGGCATCAAGAGGATGAACATCCAAGGAAAACAGAGAAATTAGAGTTCATCAATATTAACAACGTTTATGTACAATGTTTTGTGTATCAGAGTGCATTATCAAGAGTGGAAAACAACCCATAGAATGTGAAAATATAACTGCAAATGATCTATCTGATAAGATTTGAATATTCAGAATACATAAAATATTTTTACTACTCAAAATCAAACATCTAAATTAAAAAATGGGTGAAAGACTTGAATAAGTATTTTCACAAAGAAGACTAACAAGTAGCCAATAAACACATGATAAGATGGTCAATGTTATTTGTTATTAGGAAAATGCAAATTGAAAATACAATGAGATACCACTTGACACCTACTAGGTTGACTAAAAATGAAAATAACAAGTGTGGGCAAAGATATGGAAGAATTGGAATTCTCATATATTGCTATTAAAAATGTATAATGGTGTAGCCATGATGAACAACAATTTGGCAAGTACATAATAAATTAAATGTTGAATTAGACATAGTTCAGCAATTTCACTTATAGGTCCATAACCAAGAGAATTGAAACAGGTGTTCAAACAAAAACTTGTACCTAATATTCATAGCAGCACTATTCGCAATAGCTAAAGTAGGACCCAATCTAAAAGCTCATCAGTTGTTAGATGTATACACAAAAGTGGTAGTTCCATACAACAGACTATTATTGAACCACAAAAAGAAAAGAAGTACTGATACATGCCACAACATGGATAAACCTTTAGAACACTATTGTACATGAATGAAGCCAGATACAAAATGCCACATATTAGGATTCCATTTATCTGAAATATCCACAATAGACAAATCCATAGAGACAGAAAGATTAGTAATTGCCAGGGCTATGGCATTAGTACTGATGACTACAGAGTTTCCTATAAAGTGAAGAAAATCCTCTGGAACTTGGTAGTCATGATGGTTTCTTTACATTTTGAATATACTAAATGCTACTGAATTTTATTATTATTTATCACTGAATGTAATAAATGCTACTGGATAAACTGGTGAAATTTAAATTATGCATATTTGCCACAAAAATGTGCATTTTAGTTACTTGTAACAACTGAGGGGAATTGTTTAGGCAATCTTACGAAAAGAATTCTCCCCAAAAAATAATTTAAAAATTTGAAAAAATAGAAATTTTCACTTTTATTTTTATTTTTTAAAAAATATTTTATTTATTTATTTGACAAAGAGAGACCACAAGTAGGCAGAGAGGCAGGCAGAGAGAGAGGAGGAAGCAGGCTTCTTGCTGAGCAGAGAGCCTAATGCGGGCCTCGATCCCAGGACCCTGAGATCATCACCTGAGCCGAAAAAAGAGGCTTTAACCCACTGAGCCACCCAGGCATCTAAAGTTTTCACTTTTAAATTATTTTTTTTTTATTTTGAGATGATTGCAGATTCACAAGAAGTTCTAATAAATAATCTAGAGATCCTATGTGCCTTTAACTCAGTTTTCTACAATAGTAACATTTTGCAAAACTATAGTTTTTACAACTAGGCATTTACAATAATAACAACTAGGATATTGACACCAATCAACATACAAAACAGTTCTCTCATGTCATCTTCAAATAGGAACAGTTTTCTTCTTTTCTTTCTCATCTTTAGTCCCTTTATTTAGTTTTCTTACCTTATTGCACTGGCTAGGACTTTCAATGCTGTTGAATAAGAGTTGTGAGGTTAGGCATCCTTGCCATTCAGTCTTTTAGGTGGAAAACATTCAGTCTTCCATGGTTATTTATAATGAAACTGTAGGTTTTTATAGATGCTCTTTATTAAAATGGGAAAGTTTCTTTTATTGCTTTTTTTAAAGTTTTTAGCACAAATTTGTCTTATGCCAATAGATATGTTTAAGTCCTATCCCTAATGCTGACTGTATTAGGAAGTAAGTTCTTTAATGAAGTCATAAAGATGGGGCCCCAACGTAATGTACCTGCTTTGTCAAATAAATAAAACCTTTAAAAAAAAAAAAGAAAGAGAGAGAAGGAGAGAGTGACAGAGAAAGCACGAGTGGGGAGAAGGGGCAGAGAGAGAGAGGAATAAGCAGGGATAGGCAGAATCCCCACTGAGCAAGGAGCCAGATGTGGGGCTCTGTCCCAGGACTCTGAAATCATGATCTGAACCAAAGGTAGACAGTTAACTGACTGAGCCACCCAGGTGTCCCTGAAACTGTTATTCTTAAAAGAAGAAAAGACGTGAGAGGTATTTTTCATATCTACACAGAGGAAAGCCATCTGAAAACATGACAAGAAGGCAGACTTCTTTTAGCCAGGAACAGAAGCCTTATCAGAACCCTACTGGTTCTTTGATCTTGGACATCTATCCTCCAGAGTTCTGAGATAATAAATGCCTCTGAAGTCACTAAGGTTGTGATATTTTCCCTAGCAGCCCTACTGGACAAAGACAATTGCTTGTTGAATGTTGTCAAGTGCTTTTCTGTTACTGATAAATCCACTTTAGTTACCTGTACTAAAACAAAACAAAACAAAAACAAAAACAAAAACAAACAAACAAAAAATTTTAAGGAAACTTAAAGATAATGGAATTTTCTTTTTTCTTTCCTTCCCCTCTTCCTCCTCCTCCTCTTCTTCATCCTTCTTCTGCTGCCTTTTTTTTCTTTTTACTATGTTGCTACCAAAGTCATGTATCAACTTGTTTAAGTTCTACTGAAAAACTTGAGTAAATAATTTTAGAAGAATTCAAAATTTATGCATATTCTTTTGGGCTCTATCTCTACCATTTAAAATTGTATGTTGAAGAACAGTTCAGAATCATTTTTTGGCAATATTTTCTAGTTCTGAGAAAGGATTAAATATATTTGTTTCTTTAAGAAATAATTTTATCAGAAAACTTTAGAGCATTGTAATAACCATAAAAACAATTAATGCTCTAGAATGATGGTGTCCAGTATGTTAGTTGGCAGCCATGAGTGCTGTTGACCACTTGAATTGTGGCTAATCTCAGCTGAGATGCAGGATATGGCATATTGTCCTGGTAGATATTGAGTATCTGTGTAACTGGCTCTCTGCAATGGTAGGGATAATTAAGTGTGGAAGTGTATTAGTTTTCTATTCCAAACTATTAAGTTTGGAAGTGTATTAGTTTTCTAGAGCTGTCTTAACAAAGTACCACAAACTAAGTGACTGAAGCAACAGAAAATGCTGTCACAGTTCTGAAGGCTAGAAGTACAAGATCATGGTATCAACATGGTTGGTTCTTTCTGAGAAGTATTTGATATAGGTTTTTGTTTTGTTTTGTTTTTTGTTTGTTTGTTTGTTTTGATGCTGTTTTTATTTAGTTTGAGGCCCTGGTTAGAGACCAGTCAGTTCTTCTTCTTGAACACTTGATTAAGTCCATCTCTCAACTACTTCCTTATTAGGGCTCCCATTCTGGGACACCATGCACCTGCCCTGATTGCCCCAGAACCAACATCAGACAATTAGCAGCCACCCTTGTGCCCTGGTCCCATGAAATTATTCCAGTTGGCCCATGCATAGGAACCCAGAGAATCTAGTGTACTCTGCTCTACTGCTATACAGAAGTTTCTCCCTACAGTTCTCACTGTTACCCTGAACCTGGTTCACTTTCTGTGTGGCCCTGTATGGCAGCCTTCTTTCATTTGGAATTGTCACAGAATCTGCCTTTCATCTATTCTGAGTGTCATTTGTTGTGTCCCATCATCATCAAAAAAAAATATTTCAATTTATAAAACGTTTGGCACTGTGAACAAGAAAGCATGTCCATGACTGCTTACTCTTGCATAGCTTAATGGGGGGCGGGGTTCCTGCTCTTGGCTTACTAATTTATTCCAAACCACTAGGAGAAGAACTTGGGGAGCTGTAATCTGCTGGTGTGAGGAGCCCAGAGCCAGGCTGGGATCAACAGTTGAGTAAGAGCTCCTGAACTCGCGAGGCTGGACGTTTTCGCCTGGGCTAAGCAAGAGTTAATAGTTGAGCAAAACTCCTGGTACCCGCCTGTCTGGGTCCCTGCCTTTTGCGAGAGACAAGGACAGTTAATCATGTACAAGGTTCAATTAGTAGCTTAGGAGGAACTAAGAGAATTGGCGCCATAGGGTCTGTTTTCCGTGTTTGGGAAAGAGATAAGAGGGAACTGTGGGGATAAAGAAATTATAAAATTCTTGCTATGACCTTTCCACTATGGATGTTTATACATGATTGTGCACTGTTCACTATATAATAGCTTGTAACCCTGAATAAAATCGGCACTGTTTGGACACGATCCACTTTGTTCCTCCCATTCCCATCTCTTTTGTTCTTCTTTCTTTTACCATCTCCTTGCCCTTAGGTCTCCGTTCCTGTTGCTGCATCCGCCGCAACAAGTGGCGCCTGAACAGGGACCTGAGCACATCAGTGTAAGTGGCCGCCAGATTCAAGTCAGGTAAGGAGAGCCCTGGTCGGTAAGGGTCATGACAGGAGTATAAACAATGGGACAATCGCACTCTATGCAACAGGCTTATTTTTTGACTGTTTTGCAGGCCCTGATGAAGCAAAAAGTGTCCAAGGTCTCACAAGGAGCCTTGCAGCAGTTTTTTGGTACAGTTTCTGATTTGTGCCCTTGGTTCCCTAATGAGGGCACGGTGAGTTTAGATGCATGGCAGAAAATGGGGCAGAAAATTAAAAATCAGTTCAAGCTATGTGGCTCCACTGCTCTTCGTCCTGATACTATGTTGGTCTGGACTCACATTCGTGAGGCTTTGGACCCCCAGCATTCTTTTGAGCTTATTTCTCTGTCCTCCCAAGAGCCACCCAAAGAGCCTAAAGAGCTCAAGGATTTTGAGGCCGAGATCCCACTACCTTCAGCGTCACTGGTAGAACACCTTTACTGGCAAGGAGGGGTTCTGAGGGTGCTCATGTAGTGGGCACTCAAAGTACCAATTTAGACTCTGGGAGTCTCATTTCTTGATGTGCTGTTTGCATTACACAATGCTCCCAGACTGGTGCAGCTCAAACCTGAGCCTTTCAACTGATCAATGCTGCCCAGGGGTTAAGTCTACTTTCCCTGTTATGCAAAATTCACAAAGGGCTGCTAAATACTCTATCAAAGGAACCAACCTGTCTGAATGTGAAGAGTGCCAGAATGTGAGTGTGTCTGTACAGCTCCACCGCTTTGGCTACGGAGCCTGAATGGGCTGCACTCTGAGTCTCGAGGAGCGTCATACGGCATAATGGTCATTTACCCCCGCGGGGGTAACCTGGTCCAGGGCTTATACGGATAGACCTTAGCTAAGACACCCTGAAGTTCCCGTGAGGGAAGCGACCAGGATAGCATCTGAGAGTGTCCCACGGTTTGTCTGCGGCACCGTTCACAATGGGAGGGAAGCCCAGTGAACCCACTGTCCCAGATTGTACACTTAATGGCCAGAAAGGGGCCGCGGGGCCCACCGACTGGTGGGAAGCTGCACCCCGGGGCTGGAGGCAGGCGGGAGCAAAAGCCCTGCGCAGATGTCGGAGCCTGTGCTGGAGGATCCCAGGGCCCAGATGGCTCCACCCAACACAAGCAGGAGGCTGGGGTGGGTGGCCCATCGTGAAAAACTAAATTCTGATGTAACAGTTTACAATAGGTTACTCCTTAGTCTTCACTGGAGATTAAGGTTTCTAAAGAGTGGAAAATTCTGCTGATTGTAACTAAGACTGATGGAAATAAGGGAAACAACTCTGTATGTGGTAAAGTAGGAGATTAGGAAAAAGAGAATAAAGAATGAGAATGCATTTTTGTTGAAAGGAAAAAAAAAGGTAGTTTTGTCCTAAATGAGATGGTTGTTTGGAAAAAAAAAATGACATGGAACAAAATCCAAATGCAAAGAAAAGTTGTATAAAGGTTTGTGGGGGAAAACTTTGGAACAGAATTTTAAATGTGGTCGGTAGGGACCAAGATTAAAATGAATGGGTTTTAAAGTATAAGATTGAAACTCTGCTTTCTCTTTGTTCAAAGGGCAAGGTTTTCTCCCATTGTTGGTCTACTCTTGATAAAAAATGTAAACCATTGCTTTCTCTTTGCCTGTCTGAAGAAACCAGTTTCTGTGATTTACATTTAATCCTATTTAGGCTTCTGCTTTAAAACTCTGAAGTTTTACCGTACTTCCTGAGATTTAAATCATAAAGAAAGTCTTCTTAATTTATTAGGCCTTTTATTTAGTTTGCTAAGTCGCATGGGAAGTACTGTTAAACAAATGAGAAGTTTCAGGTTACATTTAAATGGGTGCTATAACTATTCTGGAGGTAATGTATCCTACCTAAAGTTTTAATGTACTAGTACAAGATCATCATTAAGTGTTCTGACTATTAAAATGTTGTGTGTCATAGAATAACTAAGAAGCTTCCTTATCAATCTTATTGTGGTAACTCTCAAATTGAATCATTGGCAATGTCTATTTCTAAGTTTTTACAATTGTGCATCAATTACATGTTATTAATACTCATATTGAACTTTTGGCTCAACTAATAAATAAGGGTCATCAGTGAATTATTCATATCATTGACAAAGAGCCTGATTTCATTTTACTTCCTATGCTAACTTCAGAAAAGTTGCAAGTGCCAATTCTCTCAATATGCACTGACAAATTGCCCTATCATGCTTAAAAAATTAAAGAGGGGGAGATCCTACAGGTAATGATAAAATATTCTCCTCATCTGCATTTACATCAAACTCTTTATGTTTTAAAATTTTTTAATTGTTGATGATATAGGTCGAATGGCAGCTGAATGCTTCTGACATCCTGATTTCTCCCCCTCCCTTATGCTAAATGGAAGGATCCCTTAACAGGTGTTTGGAAAGGTCCTGATCCTGTTCTCTGCAAGGGGCGTGGTTTTGTTTGTATCTTTCCTCAGGATGAAAAGACGGTGCTGGCTCCCAAAACGATGGTGCGGAGTCATCGCTAATCCGCCGCAAAATGGCCAGGCTATCCCTGAACGAGTCCCAACGAAGGAAGAGGCGGAGGTATCCCTTGACGGAGCCGCCCATGCAAGGCCAGCTAGAAGTCCTCATCTCCCAAGCTATCCAGCCATTTTGATCAACAACAACAATCCGCAGAAACTAGACACCACCCCTGCCAGCACCTGACTCAGTAAAATTGCTTATCTGTTTGCTTGAGCATATCTGTCTGTTGAGCATAAAGGACTCTTAATATTACTCTAAAAATGAATGATGGTTATTCTATCACTTGTTCTGCCTGCATATTAACCAATTGTATCTCACCAAATGTCAATGTCAAATTCAGGATTGTCAATCAACCCCCTTACGTAATACTACCTGTTAAATTAACTGTTCCTTGGTATGATGAGTATGGGTTACAGGTTATTCAAGAAATTAATAACTCTATTTGGTACAAGCATTTTGTAGGAGGATTAATATTAGGTATTACTGCACTTATTAGCATCATGGAGTAATACTAAATTTAGCGTTTTTACTAATAGATCAGATTTACTGGTGGGGGAATTCTAGTTCATGTATAATCAATAAAATTAATGACATATTTTCTTTCTATGGGCAGCTGGACTCCCCCACCAGTGCTTTAGCACCAATACTGCTGCTACACCAGCAGGCTGCTTCTCTGTGGCTCATAAAATACAAATCACTGAGTCGCCTGGGTCATCGTCATCTGGACGTGACCTTTGGGCGCTTACATATCTTCAACTAGGCTTCACTGGCACAGGTGGCCTCCCTCATTTCCTTGTTTCCATGGCTACAGCTGGAGCATGTCTCTTGCTACAAGTATGTCTACTTCCTTTGAGCTTAGGGTATATGCTAAAGGAACTATGGCAGTTAAAGGTACACTTGCATAAGCTGCATCTGTGAACCTCGCCTCCCCCAGTGGAAAAAGTATAAGAGGTGGCTGGTTAGCCAATGACAGGTAAGATTCTCTCTCCACTCTCTCAACCTAAGACCATATCCACTGAGAAGATATGAACCGATGACAGGTAAGAGAGAAATGGATGAGGGGATGCCTAAGACAGGCATGGTCATAGCCTCTTCAATCCTGGGAAGGATTGATATCCTTATATAAAATAAAAAAGGGGGAAATGTGGGGAGCCCAGAGCCAGGCTGGCATCAACAGTTGAGTAAGAGCTCCTGAACTCGCGAGCCTGGACGTTTTTGCCTGGGCTAGGCAAGAGTTAATAGTTGAGCAAAACTCCTGGTACCCGCCTGTCTGGGTCCCTGCCTTTTGCGAGAGACAAGGACAGTTAATCATGTACAAGGTTCAATTAGTAGCTTAGGAGGAACTAAGAGACCCATGGGGTCTGTTGTCCGTGTTTGGGAAAGAGATAAGGGGGAACTGTGGGGATATGGAAAGAAATTGTAAAATTCTTGCTGTGACCTTTCCACTATGGATGTTTATACATGACTGTGCACTGTTCATTATATAATGGCTTGTAACCCTGAATAAAATCGGCACTGTTTGGACACGATCCACTTTGTTCCTCCCATCCCCATCTCTTTTGTTCTTTCTTTCACCCTCTCCTTGCCCTTAGGTCTCTGTTCGTGTTGCTGCATTGGCCGCAACAGCTGGTGGTTTCCATGTCTTCCCTTACCCAAATTTTCTTGGTATTGGATGATTAAGAAAAAACAAACTACAATCCTAAATGGCTAAACTCCAATAGCTAGATACTAGCCCAAGTGGGAGTCACCTAGGGGCAATGGGAGATTGGTCATTTGAGCCACACTTTCTAGGGTCCAGGCTTAAGTTGTGTTTTCAGTCTTCTGTAGATTGCATATTTGTGTCCTCCTTATTTAAATTTATATACTGAAAACTATTTTTCCAAAAGATGGTATTTGAAGGTGTGGCTTTTGGGAGCTGATTAGGTCATGGGGGCAAGGCTTCATGAATGGGGTGAATGCCCTTAGAAAAGAAACCCCAGAGAGCTAGCTCTTCCCTTATTTTTTTTTATTGCATTATTTTATTTTTTCAGTGTCCAAGACTCATTGTTTATGCCCCACGCACAGTGCTCCATGCAATACGTGTCCTCAGTACCCACCACCATCCTCACCCATCCCCCACCCTCTCCCTTCCAAGACCCTCAGTTTGTTTCCGAGTCCAAAGTCTCTCATGTTTCATTTCCCTCCCTGATTTATCCCTCTTCACATTTCCTTTTCTTCTCCTACTGTCCTCCATATTACTCCTTGTCGGGGATGGTGCATGATCCACCCTTCCCTCCATGCCCAAGCCACCAGAAATTCTGGTGGAGGTACCTGTGAATGTGAATGAAAGCCCAGAGGGGCTTTCCCTGCCTAGAATCCGAAAAGCCACTTACCCTGTGGGTCAGGGCAATATGTCCTTGGTGTGCTTATTCAAGCGGTTTAATCCTCCTCCTGGTAATCATATCTCTGTATCTCTTATCTGTATTTCTTGATCCCTCTGCCTCAATGGTCTCAACTTCTGTGAGTTTAAGCAATCACTCTGTACCCTGCAGTAATAATACTAATCCTGTCTCTAGGGTGGGGGCAAAAGCAGTTAAAGATTGAACTGCACCACCCAACTTCCTCACTTGGGAATAATAAAAGACTGGGACCCTTGACAGTCAAAGAAGACTGAGAGAGAGACTGGAAGAGAAGAAAGAAGAGACAAAGCCATGAGACTGAGAGTGAGAGAGCAAGAGATAGACAGACTGAGACAGAGAGAGAGACAGTGAGAGAGAGACAGCAACAGAGAGAGAAAGAGAAGCAGAGAGAGCAAGAGAGACAGAACCAACTGCTTGCCTAAAGCTAGACTGATGTAACTAAAAAGCTTTAAATAAAGAACCCTGAAGACACAGTTTTCAGGAGAGGAGATCCCCACACCACTCTTTGAGTCCAGTCTCCTCATTTTATCGCTGACTCCGTCGCCACCTTGGGGGAATCCTGACCGACCCTTACTGTTGCCAGGGCTGGCTCCCGGCAACTCCATATGCTCCTCAAGTAAGTGAAACCATATGATACTTGACTTTCTCGACTTGGCTTATTTCTCTCAGCATAATCTCTTCCAATCTAGTCCATGTTGCTACAACAGTTAGGTATTCATCCTTTCTGATGGAGGCATAGTATTCCATTGTATATATGTACCATGTCTTCTTTATCCATTCATCTGTTGAAGGGCACCTTGGCTCTTTCCACACTTTGGCAATTGTGGCCATTGCTGCGATGAACATTGGGGTACATATGGCCCTTCTTTTCACTACATCTGTATCTTTGGGGTAAATACTGAGTAGTGCAATTGCAGGGTCATAGGGTAGCTCTATTTTTAATTTTTTAAGGAATCTCCACACTGTTTTCCAAAGTGGCTGTACCAATTTTCATTCCCACCAACAGTGTAAGAGTGTTCCCCTTTCTCCACATCCTCTCCAACACTTGTTTCCTGTCCTGTTAATTTTGGCCATTCTGACTCGTGTAAGGCGATTTCTCAATGTGGTTTTGATTTGAATTTCCCCGATAGCTAATGATGATGAACTTTTTTTCATGTGTCTGTTAGCTCTTCCCTTCTACCTTGTGAGGGTGCAATGCAAAATTGGTCTATGAACTGGAAAGTGGGTTTTCAGCAGTCCCAAATGTATTGGTGCTTTGTTCTGGGACTTTCCAGCCTCCCAGACTGTGAGAAATAAAAATTTCTTTTGTTTATATGTCACTCAGTCTATGGTGTTTTGTGGTAGTAGTCTGAACAAACTAAAATGTGGGCATATGCATTGTAACACAATAAGTATTAAATTAAAATTAAATTTCAACAGATGAATGGATAAAGAAGTAATATATATATTAGAAGTAATATATATAGTAATATATATATTAGAAGTAATATATATATAATATATACTATGTATATAGAAGTTATATATATATATATATATATATATATATATATATATATATACATACACACACAATGGAATATGACTAAGCCATCATAGAGAATGAATTTAAAATATTAAAATTAAATTAATAAGTAATTAAATAAATTAGTTCTGTCATAAATTAAATTTGACAAAATAGGACACTGTGACCATCTGTGAAATAGTTAATATGGATTAATATAAGTTAAAACAAGTTCCTGAACAACTAAAACACACTATGAGACCTAATTAGTAAATAGGTGATTATTCCCACTTTGTAACAGCTCAATTTTACCTGTTCTTAAACCTGTGAAGACTGAATTGTGTCTCATGGTAGACTATTACAAACTTAATGTCATCACTGCATCCATTAAAGCCCACATATCCAATATCCAACAGCATTAAAATTAGTAACATCATCTAATATGTTTCATGCAGTGCTTATTTCAACAGGCTCTCAGTTTGCCTTCTCCAAATGGACACAATACACCTTTACTGGACTACCCATGGAGTACCTCAGCAGCCCTGCCATCACACACAGGCTTTGTAAGCAGGATTTTAAGTGCATCCACCTTTCCCCATAAACACGAGTAGGACATTACAGTAATAACATTCTCTTCCAAAGGATTTTGTTTAATATAAGTATTAAGGACATATAAGTCTAACATCTTTCAATTCCTTTTGGGTTCTAGAGGCAATGCAAATGCATTACTTACTAATTTTACTTATTCCCCCTGATGCTGTTACCTACAAATGAGTTCCTGTTAAATGACACCCATTCCCAACAAAAGGTTCTAAAATCTATTCAGTTAAAATCAATAGGCTCACCCACTAGAACTAACAGAGACTCATTCACTGCACAGGCTTTAGCAAAATCCTCTTATATCTGGGATCTCTGGACTATCTATAAGGGCCATAAATATCCCATGTGTTTCTGATACAAAAACCTGCCCCTCACTGTTTGCTTAGTCCATAATCTGAACATACTCTGTTCTCTGCCAAAATGTACATCCCTATACTCTTATGTCTAAAAGAAAATATGGTGTAGGTCACTACCGTCTGTGCCATTCTAAAAGTAATGGATATTGCTACTTTCTGCAGGAGACAACTGCCTTACACAAGTGCACACCCAACCCCCCGGGGAGAGGACCTCCTAATCCCCCTAGCCATCTCCTTGCTTCACACCTCCAGTTAGTCACCACAACCTCCAACCCTGCATCTCTGACCATGACCACCATAACTTACCTTTCCCCTTGGCTGCAAATGTTACTAACCATTACATATTACTCACTGATCTATAGTTTGTACCAATGTAACATCTGTACTTGCCGCCTTGAACCAAGAAACACACCAAGATATTATTGCCATAAAAAATGTAACTCATACTTGTAACATGCTTTACAATTCAACCAGAGTATTGTTACAGATCCTGGAAATTCCAGATATGTGATCTAGACTAATGCGGTGTAATGGTGAGCGTGGCTATGGACTGGCCTACAAGGATTCTACTTGTTTTCCTCTCATAATGAAATGATTTTTATGCTTTTCAGGGCAACATATGTATTCAAGTACCTCAAATAATGAAGCTCAAAGCTGATGAAATCAATGGGTCAATTTTAATACAATTTTTAATTTTTTTTCATTGTAAGAAGTTCAAGAACTATTTAGCTTTAATTATAAGTAAGTAATAAAATAAATGTTCAATAAAGATCATCCCTACTTGTTCCCTCTATTATTTTTTTACTTTAAATTTATTTTTGAGGCCCTGACTAGAGGATGGCCAGTTCCCTTTCTTGAGATGTAATTAAATCCATACCCCACTTATTTCCCTTATCTGGGCTTTTCACACTCAGGCCCCTGGGCCAAGTAACAGCCAGAATAAACCCACATAAAATTATGCATAGGGGCCCAGGAAATTCTTCAAATTATCCTGTCTAGGAGCCCCTGAAACCTAACCTCAGCCCACTTTGCCTTACATGCACCACATTCTACAGTTCCATGTTGGTATTACCCTGTCTATGAGGGCAAGCTCTGTGTGGCCCTATATAGCAGCCTTCTCTCTTTTGGAACTATAAGTAAAAAAGTTCTGCTTCTCATCTATTCAAATGTCTTGTTTTGTGTCCCACCATCAAAAGAATCTTTGACTCTCCTAGAGCAGGAAGGAGAGAAGCAGGAAGAAAGAGCTTCTCTCTTACCTTCTGGAGAAGCAGAAAATTTTTGCTGGAAATCTTTGGAGTTCACTGGGTTGTAGAAGGTCTGCCTTAATCTCTATCTTCATCTTTATATTGCATTCTCCCTGTGTATGTATCTGTATCCAATTTCTCTCTTTTTATGATACCAGTCATTGGATTAGGGCCCACCTGACTCTAGTGTGGCCTCACAGTAACTACTTACATCTGCAATGACCCTGTTCCAAATGAGGTCGTGTTCTGGGGAACTGAGGGTAGAATTTCAACATATGAATTTTGAGAGGACACAAGTCAACTCATAACAGGAAGTATTTATTTATCTAAGCCACCTATTATGCCTATCATGTGATCCACTGATTTTATTCCGTGGTATATATGCAAGAAAATAAATGCATAAGTAGAACAAAAGATAAGTTCAGAGCAGAAATGTCCATAGACGATTTAGTTGTGTTAGTCTTAAAATGGAAAATTCAAGTACACAACGAAATGTTTGAAAAAATTATGGCATGGTCAGATCAGAAAACCACTGCACAGTATTACAAAAATGAACTGTGTAAACAATTTCATTTATTTGGAGTTAAAAAACTGGTAAAATGATGCTAGATGTCAGAGAAGCATTTCTCTTCTGGAGAAGGGCTATTGACAGAGAAGTAACATGAAGGAAACTTCTTGAATAGTGGAAATGGTCTTATCTTAGTTTTGGAGGTCATTATCTGAGTTTATACACATATAAAAATTCATCAATCTAAACACTAAATATTTTTGCCTTTTGCCATATGTAATTTATGTTTCCAAAAATGCTACTTTCTAAATAAATTGCTGTCTAATTTATTGTGTCACTTTCATACTGTCCAGAAGAACCAATGACCTTAAGTTTTGTTTTTTTTTTTGCTTCATTGCTCAATAAAACTCAGTGACATTTCCTGTCCTTGACTAGTTGGTGGCTAACCACTCCAGATGAGATCCGGCGCATTCAAGGTGGTATGGCTGTAGATGGCTAACCACTCCTAATGCATATTCTGGGGAGGATTTCAACCTTGAGGGTAATGATCTCCATAAATATCCTTGTAGCTGGTAAGTCTGATGCTGTGACATTTGTAGCAAAATGTAAAGCGGTATTTCAATATTGACAAGGAGGCTCTTGAGGCACTCAAAATGTTTTCTAATTTGTCCTAGTAGCAAGGATAAATTTGTATATTATCCAGAAAACCTTCATATTTACCTATGCCATTGGTGCACTAACTAGTTGTCTACCTGAGTCCGGTGTAATACTGGGGTCCCCGGAATGGAGTGAAACTGAACTTGGATTTTTATTGTCTCCTTGAATTCTTATTTTTTGCGCCTTGTATATATTGATGTGTAATTGTTTTTTCTCCTTTGCTATTTCTACTATTTCTAGCACACAGGCTAAGAAGGAAACCTTAAGTTTCTATTTGGGTTTGCTACATTTTAAAGTAGAGGCAAAAAACGAATGGATAAAATTTGTTTCAGAAAAGGAGGATCAGAGAATATAAGAATATATTTGATAAATAATTGCTCAAAGTCAAGGAATTTACGTTCACACCAGAATACTTTACATAAAGGGAATCTTATTCCACAACATGACGAGGTAGAAGAAATGAGTACAGTGACTAAAATTAGAGCAGTCTTAGGCAGGTGGAGACAAAGTAGAATCCATTCTGTATTCCTTGCAATCATTGCAAAGAAGTTCCAAAACATCTGAGAAACACTGGCTTCCATGTTTTCATAATATATGCAGTTAGGGGAGAAGAGAACCAGTTTTTAGGAAAAGAAATATGGGAATTCAGGGTGAGGGAAAGGTCAAAGAAATTACGAGGGAGGGGGGAACATTTGGGAGGAACTCAAAAGAGAGTGAATAGCAGATTTGACTCATGAAAAGTGCTAGAGACATAGATGTGGTGGGAAACAGGTGACAACAAAAAGATGTAATTGAAAAGAGTGTAATTAAAACTGGCTAATGTAATAGACTTCATTGCCTCTTTGAAGGAGAAAAACCATAACTGTACAGTGGACCTGATAAAATTAAACATCATTTATTATTAATAGTTTTTTTTGTATTTTAAGACCTATTTTTTTTAAAAAAATTTTTATTGTTACTTAAATTTTTTTTCCAGTGTTCCAAGATTCATTCCCCATTCCCCACACCCAGTGCTCCACGCAATAGGTGCCCCCAGTACCCACCACCAGGCTCTCCCATCCCTCTACCGCCCTCCCTCCAAGTCCCTCAGTTTGTTTTTGCCTCCAAAGTCTCTGTTGTTTCATTTTTCTCCCTGGATTACCCTACTTCCCATTTACTTTCCTTCTCCCACTGTCCTCCAGGTTTACCCCTTATGCACCACAAGTAAGTGAAATCATGTGATACTTGACTTTCTCTACTTGGCTTATTTCACTCAGCATAATCTCTTCCATAAGACCTCTTTTTAAGGGCAGTTTTATGTTTACAGCAACCTTGAGAAGGAAGTATAAAGATTTCCCAAATCCTTCTTAACTCCCTACCCCTTGCATAGCTTGTATTTCATTATCAACATCTCCACCAGACATTTGTTATAAGTGATGAATCTGCACTGACACCCAAAGTCCCTAGTTTACACAGGGTTTATTCTTGGTGTTGTGCTTTCTATAAGTTTGAACAAAAGTGTAATTACATACATCCACAACTAGATGTTATATAGCATAGTTCCACTGTCCTAAAATTCCTCTGTGTTCTGTGTATTCATCCTCCCTCCCCACTAAATCATGAAAACCACTAATCTTTTTAGTGTCTCCAGTTTTTGCCTTTTTCAGAATACCACAGTTGGAATTGCACAATATGTAGCCTTTCAAAGGTTGTTTTTTTTTTTTTTTTTACTTTGCAATATGTATTGCTGGAAGCCAGCTCCAGTTGAACCAGGAGTCCCTGAAGGAAGGACTGTGTCAGTGAATGAGAGAGCCCTGAAGATTCTTTTCAATCACCTGCCAGGCATCTCTGCCTTGCTGGCTTTCAGTCTTTATTTATAGGCAACAAGTGACATGTCATCAGAAGGCAGAATATTTTTATAGCAGATGACTTTTAGTGGTAAGGCATACTGATCAACAAGATTAAAAAAGGCTTAAGTTAGTAAGTTACATACAGAGTTAAACTTTAGGATATAAGCTAGATTATTAATAAATCATCTAGGAGTCATTCTGTCTAACACCTTAACCATAATAGGGGGAAGTGTTATTTATTATGTAGAGGCAGGGTTTAAGTGGTTTGTGTAGACCTTTTTTTTTTTTTTTTTTAAGATTTTATTTATTTGACAGAGAGAAACACAGCGAGAGAGGGAACCCAAGCAGGGGGAGTGAGAGAGGGAGAAGTAGGCTTCCTGCCGAGCAGGGCACCTGATGTGGGGCTCGATCCCGGGTCTCCAGGATCAGGACCTGAGCTGAAGGTAGTTGCTTAGCCAACTGAGCCACCCAGGCGCCACCTAGACCTTTTCTTTATAACAGCAGTGTAAGCACCATGGGGGCCCTGCTCTAGCAAGGGCTTATACAAATGGCAGTGTTTTTTAACTACCTTGTTACTCTTTGACTATTGAGTCTCCATTCTCATTGCAGACACCAATATAAGGGAATATGGGTGTTTGTGTAGCAAGGAGACTCATGGAATGTAGGCCTCGGGGAGGGAACCACCATTTGTCATTAGTTAATATGAAGTAATTTATGTTCTGTCCTTGTTTGTGCCTCATCTTTAGATAAAGCTCTTTTTCTTGGGCTAAATTGATTCCTAGCTCAAGGGCCTTTAACCGTTTTATGATCTTGCATATCTTCAGGGGGAAGGTGCTGGGAGGAAACTTCTTTAGTGATTTGATCTGCAGTCTTTATAGTAGGGCTAAGGGAATGGTCTTTATGCAGTGTCAGTAAAGAGCTCTCAGTTTGGTTTGGAGCACCCCGAGGCCCTGCCAAGAATGATGTGCTTTACTTTCAGGATAAAGACCAATTAGTAAAAAGGAAGGAGATGCTAGTTTTGCACCTTCGGCAGGAGTGAGGCTCAGACCGCCCTTTCCTCACTGTGACCACATCAGGCCTAGTGGGGTTATTCTCTGGCGGCAGGAGCTGTGCTTGTCAGGGACGGTGCATGATCCGCCCTTCCCTCCATGCCCAAGCCACCAGAAATTCTGGTGGAGGTACCTGTGAATGTGAATGAAAGCCCAGAGGGGCTTCCCCGGCCTAGAATCCCAAAAGCCACTTACCCTGTGGGTCAGGGCAATATGTCCTTTGTGTGCTTATTCAAGACATAGTTCCATTTAATCCTCCTCCTGGTAATCATATCTCTGTATCTCTTATCTGTATTTCTTGATCCCTCTGCCTCAATGGTCTCACTTCTGTGACTTTAAGCAATCACTCTGTACGTTGCAGTAACAATACTAATCCTGTCTCTAGGGTGGGTGCAAAAGCAGGTAAAGATTTAACTGCACCACCCAACTTCCTCACTTGGGAATAATAAAAGACTGGGACCCTTGACAGTCAATTATAGAGAGAGGAAGCCTGAGAGAGGAAGAAGGAAAGCAGAGCGAAGAGACAAAGCCATGAGACTGAGAGTCTGAGAGATGGAGACAGACACAGAGAGAAAGACAGAGAGCCAGCGCAGAGAGAGGCAAAGGCAGAGAGAGCGAAGCAAGAGAGAGTGGAGCAAGAGATAGACAGAAAGAGAGACTGAGGCAAAGGCTGAGAGCCTGCAAAGCAAGAGACTGAGACTGAAAGAGAAGCAGAGAGAGCAATATAGACAGAACCAACTGTTTGCCTAAAGCTAGATTGATGTAACTAAAAAGCTTTAAATAAAGAACACCGAAGACACAGTTTTCAGGAGATGAGATCCCCACGTCACTCTTCGCGTCCGGTCTCCTCATTTTATCGTCGACTCCGTCACCACCATCGGGGAACCCCGACCGTTACCGTTGCTGGGGCCGGCTCCCGGCAATTGCTGCCTTCTCACTGAGACTTACGGAAGTCAGTGAATTTTCCCGTGAGGCAGGAGCTGTGCTTCTACTGCCATCTTTCTCATGGTGCTCCGTCAGCTTATGAGACCCGGCCGGCTCCCAACAATGTACTTCAGTTTCCTCTTAGTCTTTTCATGGCTTGATAGCTCATTCTTTTTAGCTCTGAATAATATTCCAGTGTCTGCAATGACTTCAGTTTATCTGGCCATTCACCTACTGAAGGGCATCTTGGTGGCTTCTAAGTGTTGGTAATAATGAATAAAGTTGTTACAAACATCTGGGTGCAGATTTTCATGAAGACCTACATCTTCAGCGCCACTAGGTAAATACCAATCAGTGCTGCTGATTGATTATTTTGTAATAATATATTTAGTATATTAAGAAACTGCTAACCTATCTTCCAAGGTTGCTGTAGCATTTTGCATTTCCACTGGTAATCATTGAGTCCATGTTGCCAGTATTTGGTGTTATTAGTGACCACTAAAAGATTTTGGACATTTCTTATATTATTGATGTCACTCATTTCAATTGCATAAAATATACTCTATCCAATTAAACACACAGATGTCTTTCTATATTGTATGTATTTATAATATCTTTGTGTTGGATACTTATATGATAAGTATATATAATATATTATATAATACATAATATAGAAAGAGCATATAAATATATATCTAAAGAATACATCATTGTTTTATTATTTTGAATAAACTTTTATCTGTTAGGTCAATTAAGAAGAAAAAAATAAAATCTATTACTTTTACTATACTTATTCATTTTCCAGTACTCTTTCTTCCTTTATGTAGATGCGAGTTTCTCACTCACATCATTTCCTTATCTGAAGAACTCTAACATTTCTTGCAATGCAAGTCCACTGGAATCAACTGACTGACCTCAATTTTTATTTGTTCGAGAAAGTCTTATTTCTTTTTCATTTTTAAAGGGTAATATTGTAGGATACAGAATTCTAGGTTGGTGGGCGTTTTCTCTTAACATTTAAACTTGAGGTTATAAGCAACTAATTAATCATGAATGCTACATCAAAAACTAACAAAGTACCGTGTGGTGATTGGAAACAAACTGAGGTTTTAGAGGGAAGGGACTGGGGGAACTATTTGTAATTCTTTGAAAGTCCCATGTAGTTTCCTACCTTCTAAATGACATTGTTTCTGTGTGCAAAAAGATTTCCTTCTGTCTCCCTGCAGAACTCATCTACTGAGATCCAGCTCAATTATCACCTGTTACAGAGAACCTTCCCTAACATTTTACCCTTGTTCTTTTAGAATTAAACATTTCTTCTTTTTAACTTCCAGACATTATGTTTATTTCTGTCATCACTCTAAAAACTTGACCTTCTAATCATATACAGAGCTGCTTCCTTGCCTGGACCTTAAGCTCTTGTATAGAAGAGAGCATTGCTTATTATGATGTTTCTATTCTTGTTGAGTACTTTGCCAGGAGTTGCTGCTCAAAAAGAAAAAAAAAAGAAAAAAGAAAAAAAAAAGTTGATTAGCAATTCCCACTTAGAGTTTGCCTTACAAAATTTGAATTTAGTAGACCATTGCCTATATGGTATGATTTCAACAGTGCTTAGAAAATTCCTTTTTTGTTCCATACCAGCACCCAGTGAACACATCACTACAAAACTTTCTTGACCTACTCACTGGTGCCTCAGAAACCTGTATTGGGTGGTGAAACCCTTTCTTTCACAATTGGAGGTAAAGTAAATGCACATAAGTCAGGAAGAAGAAATGGTTTGACTTGAATATAAAGACAAGAGTGTGGTGACAGACACTCTGGATCTAAAGTGGGGGTATGCCAAATAGGTAGGAATTTCAAGTCAAAAATTCATCCTGGGGACAAATTGTCCCGAGACTTCTTGATTGTCATAACCCATGTTTCTCTTGGCAACCACAATCCAAACACCGCCTGAAGAATGTGAGAAAGTGTGACTTCAGGAGTCAGAAATACTGATGTTATTCTTCTGATCACCCGATATGACTTTTCAGGGTACATGATTGCAAGAGTGGGAAGTTCTGGGACACCTGGGAACTTCACGCAGCAGCAAATGGGTAAGGCCAATTACAGTTTGGGTAATGGTTGTCTTTTAATGATAATTCCACTAGAAGCATGTTTGATGCTGGTACAATTTTTATATTAAGAACTTGAGTCATCTTATATGGAGTAATAGACTCTTATTCAAAAGTGTCTAAATATAATATTGTTTGTTTTATGAAGAGTTCATAAATTTTTCATTCTAACGTTATTTCTGTGTTTATTTTGTACTGTTTTCAAGAATGGTGATCCCTAAGCAAACCAATGGCATGTTAAAAAATTTTCAGGGGCACCGAGGTGGCTCAATTGTGTAAGCGACTGCTTTCAGCCCAGGTCATGATCCCGGAGACCTGGGATTGAGTCCCACATCAGGCTCCCTGCTCGGTGGGAAGCCTGCTCCCTCTCTCACTCCCCCTGCTGTGTTCCCTCTCTAGCTGTGTTTCTCTCTGTCAAATAATAAATAAAATCTTAAAAAAAAATTTTTTTTCACTGGGTGTTACACGCAAATAATGAGTCATGGAACACTACATCAAAAACTAATGAAGTATTGTATGGTGACTAACATAAGTTAATAAAAAACAGAACATAATTTTTATTCAATTTTTGAAACATAAGTTACATTTTTCATTCAATTTTTGAAAGATGGGCTTAAGAAAATAGGTCTTAGCAGATATTGGTACTTTGTTGTCTGTGTTCCCCACTCAGTCCCACTGTCTCCCAAAGTTGCTATTATAAGTTAGATTTTTCTTTGTATTTTAAATTTTTATTTTATTTTTGTTATATGCCTCACTTCATTAAAAAATAATTCCAATGACTCCAAAATGTATTCCTGGACTTATAAATATATTTTCTAATTTTACTCAATTATTTCACCATCTAGAACAATTAGATTCTGGGTTAACTACAGAAAAAAATAAGTAAAATAATTATATAAACTATCAATCAAAAGGTTGGGAACAATGCATCATTGGTGCTCCCCAAGAATGTTGGGTTGAATGGCGGTCCTCCCCAAAGAGAAGTCCAGCTGAAACTTGTGAATGTGGCTGCATTT
>PITA01022315.1:0-30587 GCA_004023965.1 Spilogale gracilis | reverse complement strand
TAAAAATAACGTGAAAGGTAATCTGTCGCATTGCGTTTAAGTCCAGGGAAGGTTGAATCGTGTGATTGTATCCTATCTTAAATAGCTGTGTTCTAAGGTTAAAGAACTTGCCTTTGAAGACTCCTGTTTAAAAAGCAGATGGCCTAAAGCACTCTGGTTCTCACTAAATTGTTATCCCTGACATTTCTTGTTAACGGTTTTCTTGTATGTTGCTCTAGCTCTTAGGAAAATTTCATTTCTTGGAATTGCTCTTTCTTGCCCCAGTTCCTTTGTACTTGTGTCTTTGCCTGAAATACCTACTCTTAAGTTGGTGAATTTCTGATTGTCCTATGTTCACCTTGAGTGTCGTAGGTGAATCTTCCCTGTTAAAGGTATTTTAAGGAGAGGAATGAATGAAAGTGCTTGGGATCAGAGAAATTCTGGTTTGTGATGGTTGAATAAAATCCCTTATATCTGTTCGCACTAAAAAAAAAAAAAAAAAAAAAAAAAAAAAAAAAAAAAAAAAAAAAAAAAAAAAAAAAAAAAAAAAAAAAAAAAAAAAAAAAAAAAAAAAAGACTTTAAAAAAGAAGGGAAAAATTCATGCTTACCAAAAACATTCAGGTATGTTTCCATTTATCTCCTATTAAGACCCTACCACTTACTTTACAAAACCAAGATTTATGCAGAGGTAATAGTGACATTAATTAAAGACAGGAACACTGACCATGTATTTTATATTTACACAGGAACAACCCTACTTCCTCTATAGGCTGTGTGCCTCTCACATGAGGAGAAGCCTGAATATCCTGGTCCTTGCTCAGAAGCAGGGATATTATAAGCTGAGATCTTTGCCGGACTTCTACTGGGAGTTTTAGTGGAAACAATAATCTGTTGACATTATATAGAGCACTATACAGTGCCCTGAGGAGCTCTAATTCTCCTAAATCAAAGTTCTACTTGAATACATCTGATCTATTTTGGGGAAGACAATTCTACTCAGGATCAGATTTGTCATGGCACATTCCTTTAATCCTTAGCAGTATGAGCTCTGTAAACCCAGTATTTGAAATAATACAACACAATATTTTATAGATAAGCCTTCAGAGTCTTGTGTCGGGACAGTGTGTGATCTGCCCCTCCTGCCTTGCCCAAGCCACTGGAAAACTTTGGTGGAGGTACCTGTGAATGTGAATGAAAGCCCCTCCGGACTTTCCCCCGCCTAGAATCCGGAAAGCCACATACCCTGTGGGTGAGGGCAATATGTCCTTTGTGTGCTTATTCAAGACACATAGTTCCATTTAATCCTCCTCTTGGTAATCATATCTCTGTATCTCTTATCTGTATTTCTTGATCCCTGTGCCTCAATGGTCTCAACTTCTGTGAGTTTAAGCAATCACTCTGTACTCTGCAGTAACAATACTAATCCTGTCTTTATGGCGGGTGCAAAAGCAGTTAAAGATTTAACTGCACCACCCAACTTCCTCACTTGGGAATAATAAAAGACTGGGACCCTGGTCAGTCGAGAGAGACAAAGGCAGAGCCAGAGAAAAAGGCAGAGAGCCTGCAAATTGAAAGCAAGAGAGCCTGAGAGACAAAAGAAGAGAGAGAAGTAGCGCAAGAGAGCCTGCGAGGAGAGAGCATGAGAGCCGACAAACAGCAAGAGAGAGACAGAGGCAAAGGCAGAGGCAGCAAGAGAGCCTGCGAGGAGAGAGCAAGAGAACCAGCAAACAGCAAGAAAGAGAGACAAAGCCAGAGGCAGGTGAGAGCCTGCGAGAGAGAGAGCAATGCGAGGAGAGAGCAAGAAGCAAAGAGAGACAGAAGAGAGAGAAGTAGGGCGAGAGGGCCAAAGCCAGAGCTAGAGAGCTAGAGCTAGAAAGCCAATGCTATAAAGCCAGAGCGTGAGCCTGAGCCTGCTTCATAGGTCTCTCCTGACTGACCTCGGGTCTGTCAGCTTGCATCAGATTTCCGTGTCCGTGTCATTATTTCACCCGCCAGACATCCCGTGGTTTGGGACCCACATCTCTGCCGATGCTGGCCCCCGGCGGTGACAGTCTTGCATCCTTGAACGCTTTCTAGTAAAGCAGCCAAGTTACTTATTTCATCTTTTTTTTTTTTTTTTAAGTAGGATAGAAGTAAAAGTCCTATAGGCCAGTGAACAAAGAAATGTTTGAATATTGAGAGGCGTTAAGGGACAGAGAAGGAGCTGGCAAGTCCTACAAAACAAAGTTTGGGGTAAAGGTAATAGTGATATGAGTTAAAGATGGGGACTCTGACCATCTTTGTTATTTATATGCCAGAATCTTGTCTTCTGTAACAGTTCCATGTACACAACTTGTTTTAAACATATAATCCTCATGAAATGTTATGTTTTCCTTTACACTGACCAAGCGTTAACCCTTTTAGAAACATCACAAAGGACTCTGCATGAGGCTTTAAATCAATCTACATAAAACCGCTTTGAATTAGCTAAGCAGTTTTTGTTTCTTTGTTTATTTGGTTTGTTTTTAATTTTCCTTTCTGTGGTCCATGCACTTGAAAAACGAATGTAGGTAGAGAAAAAGAAAAATAACAGAAGACTTCAATGAGACATGGCTAAGGTAAGTGATGACTCTGGGGAAAAGTACAATTAGGAATTAACCAAGTATTAGAGAAAAGAGTTACCAATGTACAATCAGACAACTAAATCAAATCATAGACAAGAACCATTGAAGAAAGTGGAACTAATGTAGAGGTCAATTTAAAGGCACAATATTTTACAAGTTAATATATAAAAATATTAAACATTATCTTCAACATGAGGCTTTCCATGACCCTCTTTTATGCCCACCAAAAAACAGGATTATTACAGTACCCTGGGATGATGTTCAACTATACATACCCGTATATTGTTCTCCTTGTCTCAGTTCTCTTTTGTAATTGAGTTCTCTACCAATTGGGAAATCACTATCCACTAGGGAGGTCTACACATTTTACATGTAGCTACTATGGTTACCCTTATTTTACAGATAATAAAACAGGGACTGGCAGGGGAAATAACTTGCCCATGGCCACATATCTGGGAAATGGCAGAGCTTAGACTTAACTCAGGTAATATGGCCCATAAGTAGTAAAACATACTGAATATTGATACTACGGAACACATCCCTCGCCAAACACACATACATTTGCATGCATTCTACTTAGCTATAAAGACAACAGATGTCAAGTCTCGATCAACTTGATCTTCTTTATATTTCCCTTTCTACACCTAGTCAAAATAAGAAATGCTATTAAAACTAACTTCAAGAGGCACTTGGGTGGCTCAGTCATTAAGCTCAGGTCATGATTCTAGGGTCCCGGAATTGAGCCCTGCATCAGGCTCCCTGTTTGGCCAGAAGCCTGTTTCTCCCTCTCTCACTCCCCTTGCTTGTGTTCCCTCTCTAGCTGTGTTTCTCTCTGTCAAATAAATAAATTAAATCTTAAAAACAAAACAAAACAAAACAAAACTAACTTCAAATAAGACCCACCTCTTTTATTCTATATTCCAAGCCCCTTCTGGTAATTCTGGCTTCTGTTCTATTGGGTTCTGCTTTTCTGACAATCCTCATCAAATAAAAGTCCAATTTAGACTGCCTACCTGGATTTCAATGTTAGCTTAATTCCAGAATCTAGATTACATCTGGTTTGAAATTCTATTATCTTTGGATATATCCTATCCTACTCCTGTGTTTAATCCAGGCCCCTGGGAATCTACTCTAGGCCCTTGTTTTAGAATCCACCTTTCCCTAAAGGCAAGTACGGATATTTTGAGTCAGTCTAATTTAGGACTGAGTTCCAGTGATCCTAAACAAGTTTTTAATCTCTCTGAGCCTCAGTTTCCCCATTACAAACATGTAGAAATTATTAGAGCCTCTATCACCAGATTGTTGCATGAATGAAATAGAATAACATGTAAAGCACTTAAAATGGTGCTTGCTACACAGCAAGCAATGCAAACGTACACTGAATGAAAAAAAAAAAAGGTTGGAACAGAATAATTCAGCCTGCTTTCATTATTTTGTCTACCTGAAAATTCTTATTTTCTCTTTCCCTCCATTCTTTAAGACTCAGCTCAATCATCATCTTTTCAAGGAAGTACCCCTCCTTTGTGCTATAACAATCTCAACTAACTTTAATCTTAGTCTTTGCTGTATTTTATATCATGTGTTTCTTAGTCTATACTACTAGGGTTTCAGCTTCCTGAGAAAGGTTGCTATGTGTGTGTGTGTGTGTGTGTGTGTGTGTGTGTGTGTGTGTGTGTGTGTGTTTGGGGTGATCATATACTCACCAATGTCCCCCCATCATAAACACTGGCTTTTTCTGGACTTAGCTGAACTGAGTACATGATCTTATGTCACAACAATGTAATAGGAAAGTAATACCTGGCTAAATAATGAGTCTAGGTAGATCAGAGGGAAGTTAGTAAGGAAGTAGTAATCAGCCTACAATTGCTTCTCAGCTCCAAGGCAGAATGAGGTACTTTGAACTCCACCCTGCCACTGAATCAGGTAGTCTCCCAGTGTAAATTTATTACCTTTTGCTTTAGTAATAAGGAATGAGAAGGTATGTCCTGCTAAAAATAAGTTAGTGGAGATATTTCATAAGAAACATAGCATTATCAAAACTAGAAAGAGATATTGTTATTGGTTGAATTGTGTTTCTCAAAGAGATGCTGAAGTCTAGCCCCCAGTATGTATGAATATGATCTTATTTACAAATAGGCTCTTTAAAGATTTATTCAATTTATGATAAAGTTATTATCATAACAGCTCTAACCCAATAGGATTGGTGTCATTATAAAAAAGAGGAAATTTGTGCATGGAGACAGACTCATGACGAAGGAAGACACATACACATGGAGAATGTCATGTGAAGATGAAGGCAGATAACAGGGTGATTCTTCTATAAGTCAAGGAAGACCAAAGCCTGCCAACAAACCTCCAGAAGCTATGAGAGAGACATAAACAGATTGTCTCTCCAAATCCTCAAAAGGAACCAAACTTGCCTGTTGCACCTTGATCTTGAACATCTAGTTTTCAGACTGAAACAAGAAAATTTCTGTGTTTAAGCTAGCAAGTTTGCGGTATTTTGTTACAGTAGCCTTAGTAAACCAATATAGATTTATTCAAGAAACAATAGGGAAACTCAGTAAAAGATAAGTATAACAGAAAACAGAACCCAATGGAAAAAATAAATACAACCATTTTAACCAAAATGCTGAAACAAAGAAAAAAATGTTACTCATCCCAGGCCAACAATTCCACTTAGCAGCTTATCACCCACATCTAGAAAAGCAGGCACTATCCAGCCCCAGCCATTACTATTCTTTTTTCTAAACGTTCATGGTCCTTTTTTTTTTTTCATGGTCCATTCTTGCTCATGTATTTCGATTCTCCAAGCTGAGCCTTAGGAGCCTTTTGTTAAGCTTATTTTAAGATAATACATAAAATGCTTCAAGCCAATTTTTAAATGATGCTGAATGTAAGATTCAAAAATACCCTATTCATAATATTCCTAAGTATCTTATAAAATTTGTTCTTAATGTGAACTTGATCACATTTCTCATATTTATATTGTCACTTGCTAATAAAAAGGAACCCCAAGTGCCATGTGTTATGGTCAGTTTCAGGCCCTGAAACACAATGGTCAGGTACAAACTCATATTTTTCCACTTGCTTTGAATCTGACTAAATAGATTTGGATACCAATTCCAATGAAAGCTGGGAGTTCCCCACACCAAAAAGCTTTTCTCTGGGACACCAGCCAAGTATTCTATAATTCATCTTAATTCTGACACTATCTACTTGGAGGTAGCATAAGATTCCATAGGTTAAGGATTCAGTCCTATAAGATTGCCCTCCACATACAATTCAGACTCCAGGTGCAAGTCCAAACTGTTCCTTGTGTTCCTGACTGACTGGCCACACTAAAACTGTAGGTTCCAATGATTCCCTCCAACTCAGAATGTCAGCCCCACGTCCAGATTGTTAACTATACTACTGACTGACTAGCTAGGTTCCAATGTCCCCCTCCTCAGGTTCTATTAATTTGCTAGAATGACTCACAGAACTCAGGGAAACTGGGGTGCCCTGGCTGGCTCAGTCGGTGGAGCATGTGACTCTTGATCTCAGGGTTGTGAGTTCAAGACTCACACTGGAGGAAGATTACTTAAAAAGATAAAATCTTTTTTTAAAAAAAAAGAGCTCAGAGAAACATTTTACTTACTAGAGTGCTGGTATCTTATAAAATGATATAACTCAGGAATAGCCAGATGGAACAGATGCATAGGGCAAGCTATGGAGAAAACTCATGGAGATTCCATGCTTTCTCCCAGCTGGCCACTCTCCCCCAAATTTCTGCGTGTTCACCAACGCAGAAGCTCTCCAAACTCTGTCCTTTAGGATTTTTATGGAGGCTTTGTTACATAGTCTGATTAACTGATTGGCGGTTTTGAATTGATTGGTGGTTGACAACTGATTCACTTTCTAGCCCCTAACTGGACTGAATGTTCTAACTCTCTAATCACATAGTTGGACTGCTTGGCAACCAGCTCCTATCCTTAGGTGCCATCCAGAAGTTACCTCATTAACATAACAAAAGACACTTGTATCATTCTCATCTCTTAGGAAATTCCAAGGGTTTTAGGAGCACTGTGCCAGAAAATGGGATGAAGACTAAATATATATTTCTTGTTATAAGTTCAATATCACAAGGACCCTAGCCACTAAACTTCTTCAAGGTTATTTTCTCTCCTGTAAAATGAGGATAATAATCATACTTATCACATAAGAATTATAAGAAATTCAGTGAAATAATGGGTATAAAATGCTTAGCAATGTCATGAATATAGTAAGACTTCAGTATCAGATATCTTTGTTGCTGTCAGTATTCATGATTAGTTTCCTAATGAGGCATTGAAAAAATAATAACTGTCATGGTTGTCTGTCCTAAGAAAAGACAAATGTTCCCCCAAAACTAAAAATCTCTCAAAGATAATATTGCTTAAAATTTAAAAGGTTACAATTTATTCTGATTGTTAAATGTTTTCCCCAAGTATATATAAGTCATTTACAAAATGAAGTTGAATAATAGTGTTATACATAGAGACTTCTGAGAAACATGGCAGAGTAGGAGGACCCTTAGCTTACCTCCTTCCACAGATAGAATTAGTTAACAGTCACATTAGTGTCAATAACCCAGAAAATGACATAAAGACTGGCAAAACAGACTCTCCTTAGCTAACTATAGAGAAGAGGATAGGAAGGATGAAATGCAGGTGGAGAAGACAACTTGTGACTGTCAGCCAGAGGGAGGGACACTGCAGGTGCCAAGAGGGGAGAAAAGCAGATCATCATACCAGGCATTCTGAGTGTGGGAAACTGGCATGGGGAAGACGAATCCTTAAAACATTTAGCTTTGAAAACCAGAAAGGCAAAATTTTGTGAGATCTTAAAACCAGCAGGGCTTAAAACCTAGAACTTCAAAAATCAGCAGGCTCCTAGGAGAGTTGGAAGGGCAAGAGGAAACTGGGTCCCCATCCTTAAGAAGACAGCACAACAAACAGCCCTGGGGAGATACACTATATAAGTTTGAAAAATTCCTAGAATATATGGGAGTAAGATATCTTTACTAATTTCAGAGCACACGCTAGAGGGACAGGAACTGTTAAGAGACTTCTCCAGGAAGAAAGGACTGGCAGACACCAATTCCCTCCCAGACACCCCAGCCTAGACACATAGACACCTGTCAGAACCAGCATGGTGCCCACACTCAATACCTAAATTGCTAACAACACACCCTATCCCCATGTTCTACTGTAGAAACACCCTACCCAGGCAGACCTCAGCTCTAGGACCCCTCCCAAGGCAAACACACCTTGTTAACACCAAACCCCACTGCCTCCAAACTGCCTGCCTTGGTCCCCAGCTTCCCCAGTCGACCATCGCCTTCCTGCCTTCCCCTTCCTGCTTAAACCTTACCATACATCCCACCCCCACATTTCCCTACAGTTCAGGGCCACTGCATCTCTGGTAATTACCTGGTCTGACTCAATTTAAGCCCAAGGCAGCCCCAGATTGGCCCACTAACAACACAGGAGCCAAACTCTGCCCACAATAGGAAAACAGGCATGGCAGGCTGAACTGAAGGCAAAACTGAAGGCTCAGCCACAACAGTAGAGCACACACAACACAAAGAGAAATAGACCACAAAGAGTTAGTCAAAATGAAAGAGCAGAGGAATATGTCCCACATGAAAGAAAAGAATAAAATCACAGCAAGGAACCTAAATAAAACAGAAATAAATAATATGCATGCTAGAGAATTTAAAGTCATAGTTGTAAAAATACCTACCAGACTTGAGAAAAGAGTGGAGGACCTCAGTAAGATCCTTAAGGAAGATAGTGTAAACATTAAAAAAAAAATCAGAGATGAAGAACTCAATAACTGAAATTAAAAATACACTAAATGGAATAAATAGTAGAGAAAGGAAGCAGAAGAATGGTTCAGTAACCCAGAGGACAGAGTGATGGAAAACAATCAAGCTGAATAGGAAAGAGAAAAAATAATCATAAAAAATGAAAAGAGGCTTAGGAGCTCAACAACACCATAAAACATAACAACATTTGCATTAGAAGGACCCCAGAAATAGAAATGAGAGGAAATGGGGCAGAAAACTTATTTGGAGAATAATAGCTGAATGCTTCCCAAAACTGGGAAAGAACAAAAATCCAGATCTAGAAGGCACAGAGAGCCCCCAACAAAATCAACCCAAGGAGGTCCACACCAAGACACATAGTAATTAAAATGGCAAAAAGTAGTGATAAAGAGAGAATTTTAAAAGCAGCAAGATAAAAAAAAAAGAAAGAAAAGAAAGAAACACAAGAAAAAGAAAAAAAAAAAAAAAAAAAAAAAAAAAAAAAAAAAAAAAAAAAAAAAAAAAAAAAAAAAAAAAAAAAAAAAAAAAAAAAAAAAGATAGCTACGTACAGGAAAACCCCATAAGGCTTTCAGTGAATTTTTCAGCAGAAACTTTGCAGGCCAGAAGAGAGTGGCATGGTATACTCAAAGTGCCAAAAGAAAAAACATCTAGCCAAGAATACTCTATTTAGCAAGGCTAATCATTCAGAATATAAGGAGAGATAAAGAGCTTCCCAAACAAATAAAAGTTAAAGAAATTCATGACCACTAAACCAGCCTTATAAGAAATGTTAAAGGGGGCTCTGAGTGGAAAAGAAAGACCATAAGTAGCAGTAAGAAAAGTAAGAAGCACAAAAGCAGTAAATATGGGTATATTTGTAAAAACCAGTCAAGGAATTCACAAAATAAAAAGATGTAAAATATGACACTATATACCTAAAACATGGAAGGGAGAGAAGTAAAGAATGGATTCAAACCTAAATGACCATCAACTTATTATAAATTGTTATATGCACAGAATGCCTAACACAGATGAAAAAACACTTTTCATGTGAATGGAAATAAAAAGAAAGTTAGGGTATCAATACTTGGACAAAATAGATTTTAAAATAAAGACTTTCTATAATTTGGCTATTGTTGATAAGGCTGCTATAAATATTGACCTGCATGTATCCCTTTGACTGATGAATGAACAAAAATGATGTAGTATATACATACAATGGAATATTACTCAACCATAAAAAATGATGAAATCTTGCCATTTGTAATGACATGGATGGAACTAGAGACTATTACGCTAAGCCAAATATGTCAGAGAAATACCATATGATTTCACTTATATGTATAATTTAGGAAATGAAACAAATGAACATGTCAGGGAAGAGAGACATGCAAACCATAAAACACACTTAACTATAAAGAACAAACTGAGGGTTGCTGGAAAGGTGAGCAGGGGGATGGGTTAAGTGAACGATAGGTACTAAAGATGGCACTGGCTGTGATGGCACTGGCTGTTGTATGTAAGCGACGAATCACTGAATTTTATGCTTAAAGCTAATATTACACTGTATGTTAACTAACTGTAATTTAAATAAAAACTTTAAAAATAAAATAATATAAAATAAAGACTAACAAAAGACAAAAAAGGACACTATATAATCATAAGGGGGACAATCAAACAAGAAGATATAATGACTATAAATATTTCACCCAACAGGGGAGCATCCAAATACATAAAACAGCTAATAACAAAGATAAAGAAAGACATCAATAGTAATAAGATAATAGTAGGGGACTTTAACAGCCCACTTACATCAATGGATAGATCATCCAAACAGAAAATCAACAAGGAAACAGTGCCTTTGAAAGACACATTGACCAGATGGATTTAACAGAGCTATTCACAACATTCCATCCTAAAACAGCAAAATGAATATTCTTTCAAGTGCACATGGGGTATTCTCCAGAATAGATCATATATTAGTCCATAAATCAACTCTTGGCAAATTCAAAAAGATCAGTCTTACCATGCATCTGAGAAACTTGTAACTTGTAATGGCAAGGCTTATGCTATCTCGCTTCTGTAAACCTGCTTGCTTCAGCATTTCTTTGTCAGTCAATAAGAATCCAAATATCACAAAAAGTCCCGAACTTGTTTGTGCCTGCCTATAAAAAGTTGAAAAATTTGCTGTTCGGGGTCTCTGAACATGACTGGCAGCATCTGCACAGAGGCCCAGGTTCAAACCTGACAATAAACGACCCTTGCTGCTTGGCTTTGACTTTGGTCTCCGGTGGTCTTCTTTGGGGGTCTCGCGACTCTGGGCATTACATTTGGGGGCTCTCCCGGGATATCCCCAGGCCCACCGAACTCCGGGTCAATGGGTCGCTTGGTAAGTGAGCCAGCTCTGTCTCTGTGTTGTCTGTCTCTGTGTTGTCTGTCGTCTCTCGGATCCGTGTTTTGCATCTGAAACTGGCAAATGGTCCTGGCAGACATGCTATACAGCCGCCAGTGGGGCCAGTAGGAGACGTCTTCCGGACCCTGTCTGGGGCTGTTCGCCCAGCCTGTCTGGTTAGCCGCTCGAGTCGGCTAAAGCGTGCCTGTGAATTGTGAATTGTGTTTCTGTGTTCCATGTTCCCTGCGCCTGCGAATTGTGCTTCCTAACCTGTTTCACTTTCAGATTCCCCCTGGCCCGCGAAGGAGAAGAATTCCTGCTCCTGCCATCGGAGGCCGAAACTCGCCCGGCCCCCAACCCGAGCTCCCCGAAGGTTACTATCCATCCCTTTGGGCTAGTAGAATGGGAGTATTCGTCCCCTCCCCACTCTTTCGAGTTTCTCACTTGTTCGTTTATCTCACAACCCTTGCACCAGTGCCTCTGTCACTCTCTGTCCTTTCTAGGTGTTTTTCTTCTCATCTTAACTATCTTCTTGATCTGGGAGTTCCCCGCTCAAATGGGGCAAAACCAGAGTACCCCCTTAACCCTCCTTAGTAATTTTAAAGATGTTAAAACCAGAGGACATGACCTCAGTCTGGATATCCGAAGGAGCAAACTGACCACCTTCTGCCGTTCCAAGTGGCCAACCTTCAGTGTCGGGTGGCCAACTGAGGGAACCTTCTGTCTCTCCACCATAGCTAAAGTAAAATCCCAAATCTATTTGCCAGGTCGAGAAGGACATCCAGACCAGATCCCCTACATATTGGTGTGGCAGGATTTGGTGCAAAATCCTCCTCCTTGGTTAGCCCCTTTCTCTCTGTAGGCACATGCAAAGTCCTTGTGGTTCAACCTACAGACCCTCCTAAACTGAAGACGCCAACAGCACCCCCTCATCCAGTCCTGCCCGACAGTTAGGACCTGCTGTCCTTAGATCCTCCTCCTTATCGTCCCCTCCCTCTTGCACCTCAGCCCGCACCCGCACCAAATGACCCTCCAGCCGCGCCCCCCGAAGGCCCTAGGGGGCAGGAAGCTGGCACCATGGTGATCCCAGAAGGACAGAAGGCCGTGGCGGCCCCAGGCCCTCACAAAAATGGTACTCATTCTGAGGGGCCAGCTGGCCGCACTTGGGGGTGCACTCAACGTGACCTAAACTCCCGGGCCCCTGATTCTACTGTGGCCTTGCCTTTAAGGGAGATGGGCCCCCCCGATGAAACAGGCAATCCCCGGCTCCAATACTGGCCTTTTTCCACCAGTGACCTCTACAATTGGAAGATGCAAAATGTGCGGTTCTCTGATAATCCTAAAGATCTTATAGCTCTCCTAGACAGTGTTATGTTTACCCACCAGCCTACCTGGGATGGCTGCCAACAGTTCCTCCGTATCCTCTTTACTACGGAGGAACAAGAAAGGGTTCAGCTAGAGGCAAGGAAGTTGGTTCCTGGTGACGATGGGCAGCCAACAGCTAGTCCAGATCTCATCAATGCGGCGTTCCCCCTGACTAGGCCTCCACAGGACGGATAGGACTACAATACAGCAGAAGGTAGGGGATGACTAATCATTTATCGCCAGACTCTAATGGCGGGTCTTAGGGCTGCGGCTCGTAAGCCCACCAATTTGGCTAAAGTGTATTCGGTGGTACAGGGAAAGACAGAGAGTCCAGCCGCCTATTTAGAAAGATTAATGGAAGCCTTTAGACAGTTTACCCCCATGGACCCGGAAGCCCCCAAAAACCAGGCTGCAGTTGTAATGTCCTTTGTGAATCAGGCAGCTCCTGATATAAAGAAAAAGCTCCAAAAATTAGAGGATTTAGAGGGCAAGCAGGTTCAAGACCTACTCCGCATAGTGCAACGGGTCTATAACAACAGAGATGCCCCAGGGGAAAGGAAGATTAAGGCCACTGAAAAAATGACTGAGTCCTGGCAGCTATAGTCCAGAAGGAACAGCCAGACACTGAGAGAAAACAATTAACACGCCCTCCTAGGTGGTCTCTGGAAAAAGACCAGTGCTCCTACTGCAAGGAAAAAGGACATTGGGCACGAGAATGTCCCAAAAGGAAAGAGGATCGTCCCAGTCAAGGCCACTGGCAACCCAAGCCAACACCTATTCTGTTTACCCAAGCCACAGAATAGGGAAGACAGGGTTCGGATCCCCTCCCTGAACCTAGGGTAACTTTACAAGTGGAAGGGACTCCAATTCGCTTCCTCATTGACACCAGGGCACAACATTCCATATTGGTTAAACCATACGGAAAAGTTTCTGAAAAGTCATCCTGGGTACAAGGAGCTACTGGAGTAAAAAGATATCCTTGGACCACCCAAAGAACTGTTGACCTGGGAACTGGGAAGGTGACCCACTCATTCCTGGTCATCCCCGATAGCCCTAGCCCCCTGCTGGGAAGAGACCTGTTGACTAAAATGGGTGCCCAAATTCATTTCACGCCAGAGGGGCCCACAGTGACTGATTCCTACAGCCAACCTATTTCAGTGTTCACTATTAAATTGGAGGATGAATATAGACTCCACCAGGAGCCTATTCCCCAAAGTTAGGACACTGAACTCTGACTCCAATGATTCCCCAATGCTTGGGCTGAGACCAGAGGCATGGGACTAGCCAAACATCGTCCGGCCCTATTTGTAGAGGTGAAACTTGGGACAGACCCCATTCGCATACACCAGTACCCAGTGTCTGCAGAGGCCAAGAATGGCATTACTCCACACATCTGCCACCTTCTAAGCCTCGGGGTCCTATGCCCATGCCACTCGGCTTGGAATATCCCCCTACTGCCTGTCCGAAAACCCAACGGGGAATATAGGCCGGTACAGGACTTAAGAGAGGTTAATACACAGATGGTGGATATATATCCAACTGTTCCCAACCCTTACACCCTCTTAAGTGCCCTCACCCCAGAGAAACAATGGTATACTGTCTTGGATCTTAAAGATGCTTTTTTCAGCCTGCCCCTGGCTCCTAAAAGCCAGGAACTTTTCGCTTTCGAATGGACTGATACAGACCATGGCATAAATGGTCAGCTCACCTGGACTAGGATGCCGCAAGGGTTCAAAAACTCCCCCACACTGTTCGATGAGGCCTTGCACGAAGACCTGAGTGAGTACAGGTGCCAGTACCCACACATAACTCTACTGCAATATGTAGATGACCTTTTAATAGCCGCTGAGACACCTGACGCCTATCTCCAGGGGACTGAAGGTCTCCTACACACTTTGGGGACCCTAGGGTACCGTGCCTCAGCAAAAAAGGCACAGATCTGCAAGCCTGAGGTAACCTACCTGGGATACCTACTGAAAGGGGGCAGCGCTGGCTGACGGATGCTCGGAAGGAAACCATCCTCCACATACCCAGACCAACCACACCTTGAGAGGTGAGAGAATTCCTAGGGTCAGCAGGGTTCTGTAGACTATGGATCCCAAGGTTTGCTGAGCTAGAAAAACCTCTATATGAGGCTACAAAAGACCATCAAACATTTTGCTGGATGGAGGAGGCCGAACAGGCCTTCCAACAAATTAAGACTGCCCTTCTATTGGCTCCTGCCCTAGGACTCCCGGATGTCTCAAAGCCTTTTCATCGCTTCATAGATGAAAGCCGGGGCATAGCCAAAGTGGTCTTGACCCAGCGCCTAGGTCCATGGCAGCGGCCTGTAGCTTATCTGTCAAAAAAATTGAACTCGGTGGCAGTCGGGTGGCCGCCATGCCTCTGAATGATTGCAGCCATTGCCTTGATGGTAAAAGATGCAGATAAACTAACTATGGGACAGGAACTGCGAGTCACCACACCACATGCCATCAAGGGTGTCCTCAGACAACCACCTGACCACTGGCTCAGTAATGCTAGACTTACTCATTACCAGGGACTATTACTTAATCCTCTCAAAATATCTTTCACGCCTCCCACCGCCCTCAACCCTGCATCACTCTTACCTGACCCTGACCTAGGCGCGCCACTCCACGACTGCACAGAAATCCTAGCCCAAGTACATGGAACAAGGGAGGACCTAAACGATCAGCCATTAGCAAACGCGGACCTTGTATGGTTCACCGACGGGAGCAGCTTCATCCATCAAGGACAAAGGTAGGCGGGGGCCGTGGTGTTGGAAACTGAAGTAATCTGGGCAGAGCCGTTGCCTCCGGGAACGTCAGCCCAAAAGGCTGAGCTTATAGCCCTGACTCAGGCCCTTAAAATGGGAAAAGGTCAAAAGCTGACTGTGTATACCAATAGCCGCTATGCTTTTGCTACCGCACATGTTCATGGGGCAATATATAAAGAAAGGGGACTCCTCACAGCAGAAGGAAAAGACATCAAAAACAAGGAAGAAATCCTGGCCCTACTGGGCGCTCTTTGGGGACCAGAAAGACTGGCCATCGTCCACTGCCCTGGCCACCAGAAATCATTTGACTCAGTCTCCCGAGGCAATAACCTGGCAGATAAAACAGCCAAAAATATAGCTTGAGCCCGCACAGACTCACTAACCTTGCAGCTGCCTGATCTGGGCCCCCGAGACCTGCCTCCAGCGCCTGAGTACTCTAAAGAAGATCTCCAATGGATGCAGAAACTCCCTATGGCACAGGTCCTCAACGCTGGTGGAGAGATTCAAAATGTAACATTGTGCTCCCTGAAAAACTAGACAGGCAGGTGCTAGAACGTGTCCACTGTAGTACCCACCTGGGTACAAAGAGGACACAGGACTTGTTGAGACAAACAGGGTTAAAGATAAGAGGGGCTTCAGACATAACTGACCAGATTGTAAAAGGCTGTACAGCCTGTCAGCTGACCAATACAAGTAAAAATCCCCCAAATACGGGGACCAGGAAAAGAGGGGACCAACCAGGGGCCTACTGGGAAGTTGATTTCACTGAGGTAAAACCCGGAAAGTATGAATTTTCTTTAGTTTTTGTTAGACACCTTTTCAGGATGGACCAAAGCCTTCCCAACTAAGAAAGAGCCAGCACAGATCATGTCCAAGAAGATTCTGGAAGAAATCCTACCCAGGTATGGTTTCCCAGTAATGTTAGGATCCGACAATGGACCAGCCTTCACAGCTAAGGTAAGTCAGGATCTGGCTTCCATACTTGGGGCTGATTGGAAATTACATTGTGCTTACCGGCCCCAAAGTTCAGGACAGGTAGAAAGAATAAACAGAACCTTAAAAGAGACCCTAACCAAATTGTCCATGGAGACTGGCACTAACTGGGTAATCATACTCCCCTACGCTCTGTTCAGGGTGCGTAATTCCTCGTACAAGTTGGGGCTTATACCCTATGAAATAATGTACGGTAAGCCTCCCCCTATTATCCCTAACCTGAAAGAAAATCTCATTAAGGCCGAAGGTGACAATTGCCTTGACCTGTTATTCTCCCTACAAGCCTTGCAGAAAGTCCACGAGGCGTTGTGGCCCAAACTAAGACAACTCTACGAGACCAGGCCCCCACCCATCCCGCACCACTTCCAGCCTGGAGACTGGGTGCTCATCAAGCGCCATCGACAAGAAAGCTTAGAGCCCAGATGGAAAGGACCCTTTCAAGTCATCTTGACCATCCCCACGGCCATTAAGGTAGACGCGATCGCCTCCTGGATTCACTACACCCACACCAAAACTATAGACCCATTTTCTGACCTCATCGAACACCCCAAGGAAGAGGCAGCCTGGGCAGTCGACCAGAGTAAGAACAATCCCCTGAAATTTACCCTGTGCCGAAACCCCCATCCCCGGGACTAAAAGTCAATAATGCAAATTCTCTTAACTGTGCTGCTTTCCCTCTTAATCTCGAAAGCCCCTGTGGGGGCTCACGCCAACAGGTACCAACCTTTCAACCTAACCTGGCAAGTCATTAATGGGGCGGGTGTCACTGTCTGGAGCATATCCAAGACTGCCACCCCTTCACCCTGGTGGCCAGACTTATACCCAGATCTCTGTAAACTGGCATCAGGAGGCCCAGCCAGTTGGGGCCTAGAGTCATACTATAACCTCCAAACTGCCCCAATAAGCAGCACTCCATGGGGATGGGGCTAGGATGCTGGGGTTGCAAAACCCAAAGCGATTGCAGCATGTTAACCGACTTCCCCTTTTACGTTTTCCCTGGGTCTCACTGGCCACGGACAGCAAACTATTGTGGTGGTAAGGACGTGTTCTTCTGTAAAAGCTGGGGTTGCGAGACTACAGGAGATACAAATTGGAGGCCCACATCCTCATGGGACTATATTGTTGTTAAAGCCAACTATACACATGATTGGAAAAGTAACTCCTGAAAATGTTCAGGGTGGTGTCACTCCCTCCGGATTGCGTTTACTGAAGCAGGTAAAAAGGTTAAGGGCTGGACAGCCGGCTACCAGTGGGACCTCAGACTATACAAACAAGGCAATGATGACGGGTTGTTGTTTTCCATTAAACTCACAATGGTGACACCCCACACCTCTTTGGGGCCTAACCCAGTGCTGGATCCTCAGTCCCCCTCACTTAAAAAATCCCCCTCCACAACTAAACCAAGTGCCGGGACTGGGGTTACAACTCCAACGAACCTTAATCTGGCCACCCCAAAACTAACCCTTCCTAATAATAATTGGTCCCGCATGACTCAGTTAGTCCAAAAAGCCTTTTATATCCTTAACAGCACCAACCCAAAAGCTACCAAGTCATGCTGGCTATGCTATAGTGTTGCCCCCCGCTTTTTAATGAGGGGATTGCCGTTATCGGGACCCCTAACAGAACTTCAGACAAGTCCCAGTGCCGCTGGCACCAAAGTGGGACCAAAATAACCTACCAGCCTTGGTGGGACAGGGAATCTATGTAGGCCAGATACCGCATGCCCATTCCCACCTCTGTAACCAAACCCTAGACGCCCAGATGGAGGATACCTACCTAGTGTCTCCTCTAAATGGATGGTGGGCCTGTGCCTCTGGAATAACCCCCTGTGTTCACCTCTCAGTGCTTAATCAGACAAGAGACTACTGTGTTTTGGTTCAGCTAGTCCCCTGCCTCGTTTATCACACCAATGAGGAACTGCTCACCTATTGGGAAGGAGGCCAATATAGACACAAAAGGGAACTAGTAAGCCTAACACTCTCTATCCTACTGGGCTTAGGACTGGGGATGGCTGGAACAGTCACAGGGGCTTCGGTGTTAGCCTTACAGCACCAGCGATACCAGGACTTAAGGGCTGCTATTGATGCAGAAATACAAGAATTAGAAACTTCAATCTCAAAACTTCAGGAATCTGTAAGCTCCTTGTCAGAAGTAGTCTTACAAAACCGACGAGGGCTAGACCTCCTATTTCTCCAACAGGGAGGACTCTGCGCCGCCCTAAAAGAAGAACGTTGCTTTTACACTGACCACTCAGGGGCGATCAAAGACTCAATGGCAAAGGCCAAGAGGGACTGGCCAAAAGAAAAAAAGAAAGAGACCAAGGCCAGGGATGGTTCCAATCGAGGTTCAACTCTTCCCCCTGGCTCACGACCCTAGTCTCTACTCTGTTAGGCCCTCTCTGTATATTGCTCCTGATACTGACTTTTGGCCTATGTGTCCTAAACCGCCTAGTCGCTTTTATTAACCAATGCATACAAACTATACAAATTATGGTGTTAAAGCAGCAGTACCAGCCCATAGCTACCGACCCCTAAGACCCAAGATTGGCTCTTAAGTAACCACAGAAAGGGGGGAATGAGAAACTTGTAATTTGTAATGGCAAGGCTTATGCCATCTCACTTCTGTAAACCTGCTTGCTTCAGCATTTCTTTGTCAGCCAATAAGAATCCAAATATCACAAAAAGTCCCGAACGTGTTTGTGCCTGCCTATAAAAAGTTGAAAATTTTGCTGTTTGGGGTCTCTGAGCATGACCGGCAGTGTCCACACGGAGGCCCAGGTTCGAACCTGACAATAAATGACCCTTGACGCTTGGCTTTGACTTTGGTCTCCGGTGGTCTTCTTCGGGGGTCTCGCGACTCTGGGCATTACACATCTTTTCAAACCATAAGACAATGAAACTAGAAATCAACTACGAAAAAAAAAAGAAAAAGAAAAAGAAAAAAAATAAAAGAAAAAATCTGGAAAGAACACAAGTACAATGAGCTTAAAGGAAGTTAGATAACATGGTATTATACAACGAATAGGTCAACCAAGAAATCAAAGAGGGAATAAAAAATACATGGAAACAAATGAAAATAAAAACACAATGGTCCAAAATCTTTGGGATGCAGCAAAACTTATTCTAAGAAGAAGTTTACAGCAATATAGGCCTTCTTCAAGAAGCAGGAAAAGTCTCAAACAACCTACCCTTACACCTAAAGGAGCTAGAAAAAGAAGAACAAACAAAACCCCAAAACTGTAGAAGGAAGGAAATAAAACTTAAAATGGAAATTAAAAGAAATAGAAACTTAAAAAATAATAGACAATTCAATGAAACTACGAGCTGGTTCCTGGAAATGATCAACAAAACTGACAAACCTTTAGTCAGACTCAGAAAAAAAGAGAGAGAAAGGGTGAAAGAGAGAGAGAAAAGACTCAATAAACAAAATCAGAAATGAAAGAGGAGAAATAACCAACACCACAGAAATAAAAAGGACCATAAGAGAATAACATAGGTCAACAAATTGGATAACCTAGAAGAAATGGATAGTTCCTAGAAATATATAACCTCCCAAACCTGAATCAGGAAGAAAAAGAAAATTTGAACAGACCAATAACCAGCAAAGAAACTGAATCGGTATTCCCCACCCAGCAAACAAAAGTCCAGGACTTCACAGAGGAATTCTACCATTTAAAGAAGACTTAGTACCTATTCTCTTAACCTATTCCAAAAAAAAAAAAAAAACAGAAAAGGAAGGAAAGCTTCCAAATTCATTCTATGAGGCCAGCATTACCCTGATACCAAAACAAGATAAAGACACTAGAAAAGGGCACCTGGGTGGCTCAGTGCGTTAAAGCCTCTGCCTTCGGCTCAGGTCAGGTTCTCAGGGTCCTGGGATCGAGGCCCGCATTGGGCTTTCTGCTCAGCAGGGAGCCTGCTTCCTCTCTCTCTCTCTGCCTGCCTCTCTGCCTACTTGTGATCTCTTTCTCTGTCAAATAAATAAATAAAATCTTTAAAAAAAAAAGACTACCAAAAAAGAGAACTACAGGCCAGTATCTCTGATGAACACAGAATGCAAAAATCCTCAACATAATAAAAGCAAACCAAATCCAACAACGCAGTATAAAAATCACTCACTGCAGTCAAGGGGGATTTATTCCTGGGATGTAAGTGTGGACCAATATTTGTAAATCAATAATTGTGATATATCACACCAGCAAGAGAAAGAAAAAAACTACATGATCATTTCAATAGATGTAGAGAAAGGATTTGACAAAGTGCAAAATCCATTCATGATGAAAGCCCCCAACAAAGTAGGTGAAGAAGAAACATACCTCAACATAATAAAGGCCATACATAAAAAACCCATAGCTAACATCATATGCAGTGGTGGAAACTGAGAGCTTTTTCCCAAGGGAAACATTCACTAGTTTTATTCAACATAGTACTGGAAGTCCTGGCTGCAGCACTCAGACAAGAAAAAGAAATAAAAGGCATCTAAATTCAATGAAGTAGTAAAACTTTCATTATTTGCAGATGACATGATTCTAGATACAGAAACCCAAAAGACTCCACCAAAAAGCTACTAAAACTGATAAATGAATTCTTAAGGTTACAAAAGCAATATAAAGAAATCCATCATATTTCTATACATTAATAATGAAGTAGAAGAAAGAATTTAAGAAAATAACCCCACTTACAATTGCCTCAAAAATGATAAAATACTTAAGAATAAAGTTAACCAAGGAGGTGAAAGACCTAGTACTCTGGAAACTACAAAATATTGATGAAAGAAATTGAAGACGAGGGCGTCTGTGTGGCTCAGTGGGTTAAAGCCTTTGCCTTCAGCTCAGGTCATGATCTCAGGGTCCTGGGATCGAGGCCCACGTCGGGCTCTCTGCTCAGCAGGGAGCCTGCTTCCTCCTCTCTCTCTGCCTGCCTCTCTGCCTACTTGTGATGATCTCTCTCTGTCAAATAAATAAATAAATACATAATCTTTTTTAAAAAAAAAGAAATTGAAGACGATACGAACAAATGGAAAGACATACTATGTTCATGGATTGGAAGAACAAATATTGTTAAAATGTCCAAACTACCCAAAGCAATCTACAGATTTAATACAATCAACAGCATTTTCACATAACTAGAACAAATAATCCTCAAATTTGTATGGGACCACAAAAGACCCCAAATTGCCAAAGCAATCTTGAAAAAGAAGAACAGAACTAGAGATATCATAATACCAGATGTCAAAATATACTGCAAAGCTGTAGTAACCAAAACAGTATGCTACCAGCACAAGAATGACATGTAGATCAATGGAACAGAATAGGGAGCCCAGCAATAAACCCTTCAACAAAGGAGGCAAGAATATGCAATGGGAAAAAAAAACAAAACAGTCTCTCCAACAAAAGGTGTTGGGAAAACTGGATGAAACTGTACCATTTCCTTACACCATATACAAAAAATAAACTCAAAATGGATCAAGGACCTAAATGTGAGAAGAGAAGCCATAAAAGTCCTAGGAGAGAGCAGAGAGCAGAGGCAGTAATTTCTTTGACATTGGCCATAGCAACATTTTTCTAGACATGTCTCTGGAGGCAAGAGAAATAAAAGCAAAAATAAACTATTAGGACTACATTAAAAAAAAAAAGCTTCTGCACACAGCAAAGGAAACAATCAACAAAACTTAAACACAACACATCAAATGGGAGAAGATATTTGTAAATGATATATCCAATAAGGGTTAGCATTCAAAAATAAGAAGAAATTATATAACTCAACTCCCCCAAAACAAATCATCCAATATAAAAATAGGCAGAAGACCTGACAGATAGCCAATACACATATGAAAAGATGCTCAACATCAATAATCATCAGGGAAATGCAAATCAACAACACAATGAGGTATCACCTAATACCCATCAGAATGACTAAAATCAAAAACATAAGAAACAATAAGAGTTGGTGAAGATGTGGAGAAAATGGAAGACTTATGCACTGTTGATGGGAATGCAGCCACTATGGAAAATAGTATGGAGGTTTACAAAAAAATTTTAAATAAAATTACCTATGATATGCCACAGACCTGCAGCCTGATCGCTCATATGGGCTCCCTCTGCAAGGCACGGAGCCCATGATCCTCCCTCAAAGTGAGGGAGCTCTGCAAAGTTGCGGTCATTGATACCAGAAGATATTTGTTTCCATTATTCCTTGTCTGTTCAACTATTATAATTTCTTTGACACTATTTCCTCTAACTTCACTTATAATCAAGTTAATGCTTTCTCTTGCTCTTAGTTTTGAATCCTCTTATGTCAATCCTTATAAAGACTGATAATTGTAGGATTGTAGGGGCACAACATACTTACTTTAAAATTTAGTAAAACCTTTACTAACATAAGCAGCTTGGATATTGCAACCTCCTGTTTGTGTGACCCCTCATTCACCTCCCTATGCTAGGGAGCAGTAAAACATTCTAATGATATAGGGGCTTGCAGGGACCATCCTGTTCTCACGGGACATGTCTGCCTGTGACCAATCATTCTATAGATTAGGGTATAGTGAGCACATCCTGTTCTCATGGGACATGCCTGCCTGTGACCAATCATTCTATAGATTAGGGTATAACGAGCACATCCTGTTTCACATGGACCCTCTAAAAACACTATTATCACTATTGTCACTCAAGATTGATAATCTGTCACTCAAAGAAACTCTTTGCTCATATGGTTTCCACCTGAAAAAACATGTGACTATAAATAAAGAGCCCTGAGAACAGTGTTTTCAGGAGAGTCCTACTTGAAGTTTGGTCTCCTCATTTTTGCCAACTCCTTCCTCACTCTCGGACCCTAACTGTTGCTGGGGCTGGCTCCCGGCAATGATACAGTAATTCTACTATTGGGTATTTACCCAAGAAATATGAAAATAGTAATTTAAAAAGATATACACACTCTTATGTTTATTGCAACATTATTTACAATAGTCAAGATATGTAAGCAACATATGGATATGTATCCATAGATGGATGGATAAAAAAGATGTGATACACACACATGCATGCACACACACCTATACATGTAATATTACACAGCTATGAAAAAGAATAAAATCTTGCCATTTGTAATAACATGGATGGATCTAGGGAGTATAATGCTAAGTGAAATGAGTCAGTCAAAGAAAAATACCGTATGACTTCACTCACCTGTTGAATTTAAGAAACAAAACAAATGAAGAAAAAAAATAGACAAACCACGAAACAGACTCTTAACTGTAGAGAAAAAAACTGATGGTTACCAGAGGAGACATAGGTGAGGTAGAGGTGAAATAGGTGAAGGGGATTAAGAGTACATTTATCACAAGTGGCACAGGGTGATGTATGGAATTGTTAAGTCACTATATTGTACACCTGAAACTAATATAACACTCTATGTTAACTGTACTGGAATTAATATTTTAAAAAGATGGTATTATGTGTATTTTTTAAAAGGGGAGATAATGGTTAAGCAGGACCTTCCCAAAATATTTTATCTTAAAAAGCTGCCTAAAACTTTTCAGCAGATTACCTTAACAAAATACAAACTATAATAAATTCAGGAGGCAAACTATTTTAGTCCATTAATGTACTCCCTTTCTAGGTGATAATTCTTTTCTTCAAGCAAAGAAGATCTGAGAGCATTATTCAACCTTCAAAGTATTTTAGTTATCATAGCCTCTCTAATTAAGAAAAAATATTTTCTTAAGAGGATACAATGTACAGTGAAGTATGTGATTTAACTTTTTTTTTAATAGGATACAATACACAGTGAAATATGTAATTTAAGAAAACATATGTAGGGGCGCCTGGGTGGCTCAGTTGGTTAAGTGACTGCCTTCAGCTCAGGTCATGATCCCGGAGACCTGGGATCGAGCCCCACCTTGGGCTCCCTGCTCGGCTGGAAGCCTGCTTCTCCCTCTCTCACTCCCCCTGCTTGTGTTCCCTCTCTCGCTGTGTTTCTCTCTGTCAAATAAATAAAATCTTAAAAAAAAAAAAAAAACCAACATATGTAATCTATAATTCAGTCTTAATATGGCTTATTTAAAATTGTCTTTATATGCTAGGGATGTGATTTACTTAAGTTGCTCATAAATATATGGTAATATCTTTAAAGGCATTTCTACCAGTATCTGTGCAGTCCTCACTCTCCCAAGATTTGAGAATATGCAGTACAAACTAAATGGAAGCTCTCTAGGTGCATAGCTGCTAATGTGCATAACAAACACATTTACCCTGAGAGTTTTTATTTGGCAGTATGTGAAATCTGATTTTGCTTACAGCTCCATGTTAAATAAATGTATGTATAGTCTAAGATGTATCTCTCTTTTGAAGTAAAGAATTAATCCTAGCAATAGCAGTTAATACTAATGCTTAGTTTTCTACATTTACAGTGCCCAAAACTAGGAAATGCTGTTTATACCACTATACTTGAACGCTTTACAAAATACTTTCTGCTGCAGTATCCTATAAGTGAATTTTCACATTTTACTAATACATTAGAAGACACACTTGCTTGATTGAACAGAATAATTTAACACACTTTCATAGGTATCTAATCTACATTGACCAAATAAATGTGACTCAAAAGGCTTGATACTCATCTGTCGATATACTAGACAAATGAAAATGACAAGTAGTAAGATCCCCATTTATTAGATTAAGAAACTGAGGTCCAGAGAGATTTTTGCCCAAGATTAAACAGTGAGTTAGTGGCAGAGTGGGAAATTAAAACTGAAATCATTGCACTCCGTTTCTCCCTTGATACCCTATTCATCTACATTTTAAAATAGACCATAGACACTGAGATACAGAAGCAATAAAGAATCTGGAAATCTGTCAGTCATTTATCATTGAAAGTTTACTCTTTAAAAAAAAAAGTCAATTTTTTAGAGTCATAATGACTACAATTTAATAAACAATAAGAAGAAAAGAAGACTTTTAACTAAACTTGTGCAGGAGTTATCTAATAACCAGGTGAAAAGGAGTTATTTTTGCTGCTTATATGTCTCATCAATTACAAACTAGGTTTAATTTGAACTTCCTGCATATGAACGTTAGCTTTTCCAAAGAACTGCTTGTTATAAATATATTAAAAAACTGTTTCTTGGTGCAAAATATAAGTCATAACATTGACATTTATGTTCTCATGTGAATAATATAATAAATCATCCTTACTTCCTATACCTTACTAAACAACACAGAAGTAGTTTATTATTATTAAGTAAACAAAAAATCATCAAGTTTTACATCAGATCATTTCAGAAATTGGAAACTGACTCAAGGGCAATGGTTTCCTAATAAGAATGAGATGTTCTTCTCTTAAAAATTCAATTTCATGTTCTAATATTTAGGAGATCCTCCTAAACTACTGTGCAAAGATTTTTCTAACACTGGCATTCTGTAGTACTTGGAGTTTAATTTTTCTATTAATTTGGAAACAACTCAAGCTTAAACTAATAAAAACATTTCTATCACATACATTAAGTATGTCACAGTTCAGTTTGCACAACCTGAAGAAAGGACAGAGTGAGGGATACCCCATCAATCTCCCACCCTCTTTAACAAGACAAGCTCGCTTCCATTTCTCTGTCTATAATGGGAATCCACATGAGATTTAAATGTTTTAAATTGGGTTCTGCTGACTTAAAATAATTGAAAAGTTCTTCATATTTACACAAGGAAAAAATAGTGAACTAGGGATGACTTAGAATAAAACACTGATATTTCAATAATTCATCTATCCAATGAATATTTATTAAGCATCTACTACCCTCCAGTCACTAAAATACCATACATAATTAGCAAAATAAAATTCCTGCCTTCATGTAACTTCCAGCTGAATAACTAGGCACTGTTGTATAAATGGCAAAATACATAACAAATGACATACAAGTGCTGTAAGAAAAATAAAAAAGGACAAGGAGAGGGATTCTAATGAGTAGTTATTTTTGGTAACTTCACCAGAGGATGTTTGTGTCTCCACAGGAGGCAGCACTTGAACATACTCCCAAAATACAACTCTAGTGAAAAGCATTTCAGACTGAAGGAACATAAATTTAAGTTTCTGAGGGGGAAAAGAGAGTGGCATATTCAAGTAAGCATATAAAGCCGTATTATTGGAGAGGAGTGAGCACAAAGTCAAGAATGGGTTCTCTCAGAAAGGTGACCGGAGGTCAGATCGTGGAGGGCCTCCCACGCTGATGTGAGAACTTGTTCTAAATGTGATAGGAAGCCATACAGGGAGAGACTGATAAAATGCCATTCACATTTTTAAAATTTTTGAACTCTTGATTGTCCTTTGGACAATAGAATTGAGTGGTAGGGAAAGTTGCAAGATAATAATTTGGAGTCAGTAATCCAGGAGGAAGAAGAAGGTGACATGGAATAGAGGTAGCAGTAGGATCAGTGAGGACTGGGAAAATACAGGATACACTTTGAAGGTAGAAGCCTACAGGACTTGCCAATGAATCGCACAAAAGATGTACAAAAGAGAAGAATCTAAGCTGACTGGTCAATGTTTTACCAAAATCTTCTGGTGCTTCGGGCTGCATTTACTAAAATAAAGATAGAAACAGAAGCAAGTTTTGAGGAGAAAGACTTCTGAGTTGGGGTGTTTACATTTGCCTATTTGGCATCTGAAATGTCCATAGGATGGAGCTCACAGAATATGAGAGGTAAAAATATAAACGTTTAAGCCATCAGCAAACATTAAGTCTCCAAAGCCATGGACTGGATGCAATCGATAAGGAGACACCAAACGGAGAAAAAAAGAGAGAGCAAAGATTCTATTCTTGGATTAGCAAATATTTAGACATGGAGAAAATGAGAATCCAAGAAAGGAGTCTGAGAAATCCTAGCCAGTGAAGTAGGAAGAAACTAGGGTGACATTCTAGAAGCTAAGAAAAAAAACTTCTGAATGAGTGATAGACCAATCCTTTCAAATGCTATTGAAGGGTCAAGTAAAATTAAGTCCCTCATCTGACCATTAAATAGAAGCCTTAGACCTTAGAGGTACTGGTGACATCAAAGCCTAATTAGAGGAGGCTCAAAGGACAAGGAGCAGTAAGGAATAGAGACTATACAGAAAATACTCAGAAGAGTTTTGTTATAAAGGATCAGAGAAATCACAGCTAGAGGAAATCAGTGTCAGGGAATATTGTTTGCTTACTTGCTTAAGGCAGTGTATAGTGAAACCTATTTGTTTAAGGATACCCTACTTAAGAGAGGAGGATTTCATGATAGAAAACGAGAGAATAATTTCATTCTTTAAAAGATTTATTTGTTCATTTTAGAGAGAGAGAAGCACAAGCAGGGGAAAAGGGGAGGAGTAGAGGGAGAGGGGGCAGAGGGAGAGGGCTCCAGCAGACTCCCTGCTGAGCATGGAACCTGACACAGAGCTCAGTCCCAGGGCCCCAAGATCATAACCTGAGCCAAAAATCAAGAGCCAGGCACTTGACAGAGTGAGCCAGCTAGGCGCCCTGAGAGGGTAATTTTTTAAGAGCAACATCTTAAAGCAGGCTTAAGATCGAGACCACTTGTGGAAGAGCTGGACTCATATAGGTTTGTAGAAAAGTCCATCACACCAGGAAGCAAGGCATATGGGCATGGATGCAGATGACTCAAGAAGGAAATGCACTTCAGAATGCTTCCTTTTTTTTTTTTAATTTTTAAATGAAATAAGTGTACAGATCATGGGCTCAGACTGAGGAGGGGAGGGGTGTGTTGGAGATTTGAGGAGAGGGAAGACATGAGATCATTGTCCTGGAGAGGGGAGAGCAAAACAACAGAAATATGGTATGATTGCTACACAGCATAAGAACCCACTTAACTCTGTGGCCATAAATTTAAAGGGAACACCATGATCCAGGCAATGCTAGCATAGGACAGACACAGAGCAGGGCTGTGGAAGTTCTAAAGAAGAGAGAATGATAGAGAGAGGGGCAAAGGAGTTGAAGATAGCAGCAAGGGAAAGACTGACCTGTAACTACTGTGGTGTGATAGATATCATCTATCCTGGGTAAAATTGGATCTAGATGAGAGGAGGAATGGCTGGGGAAATGTGTAGAATTAATGGGCTGGAGATCCCAGGCAGAAGGAGGGTGACATATTGTTGGAGCAGAAGCAGAAGAACAAAGCTGGGAAGGTAGGGTGCTGCAAACAAGGACTGGAATTCTTGAAATTCTTGGAAATCCTTGGAAATGTCTTGGAAAAGACAGTATCTTGGGTATGACCACAGACTGGGTGGAGACAATGAAAACACTTTTGAATTAAGCAACTGGACTTAAATTTCAGCTCTGTCGATATAATAAGAAGGGATACTGTTTTTACTAATATGATGCTCCTTCTCAAAGTCCTAAATTTACTAAGCCTCATGCCTAGACCACTAGGGCTCTTTTTCAGAAAATGCGCCAGAGGAAGGTAGACCTCTGAGGCCCTGAGAAGTGCAGCGGGAGCAAGGCAAGGGCGGGGAAGGAAAGTACACAACAGTCAATCTCAGAGAACACATAACATGTTTCAGAATCCATCCCATTTTTAAACTTAGCAAATAGTAAAATTGAGGATCTGTTCTTACAGTGTCAGATTTTGTATATCTGTTGTCAAACACTTCAGTCACTGAAGATATGAGATGAAAAAAAACTACAAATAAATGATCACATAAAAGAAAATACGCTGATCCTCATTCCTAGACGGCAGTTGATTTATTTTGATAGATATAATGCTGTGTTATAGTTGATAGTTGATGTGTTTTGTCTTTTTTTTTTTTTTTTACTGAGCCTAGAGAGTGAATCTTAGAATGCTGAGATCAGATGGGAAATGTGTCACAAGTATCACAAAGATGTTACTACAAATTTCATTAAAGTCTTGAGCTCACTCTTAATAAGTCCCTTTTGTCTTCAAAAATATAGCAGAATCAAAAAAATATAGTAGAATCTAGATTAATGTATCAATATAATTCTCATGCATTTGTTTTTTCAGTGCTTCCCTGGGAGAGAACGAATGGGTTGGAACTGCAATTAGTAATTCACCTGACTCAAATGAACGTGCTCAGGTATATATTACCCATTGGTGCACGTGGTGAAAGTATAAGAAATACTAGTTTAGGCAATTAATTGCTTAGACTTGGAAATGTTCAGATGAACTATTTTCAGGGCTATTTTGATGTACTTAATTTAAATGTGTTAGCAGTCACCAGTGTCTAATAAATGGGGGCAAGACAACACTTTCTGAGCTCTCAAATTCTCAATACAGAGAAACTTGACTAACAGCACAGGTAACTGGTAGATTCTGAAGATGCCACTTTCAAAAGGATTTACAGGAGCTTCATGGAGCTGTGTGTATTTATGACATGAATTTTATGCCTCTCATCTCCCAAAACAGCTCTTGCTTTTCTTAGGTACAACAAACTAAGAAAAAAACCATACAAAGAATAAAGTCATAATCAGATTTGATTACTGGCCTTACTTAATAGATGACCAAGACTATTCAATTCCACACCATCATAATCCCATGCATCTAGGACATCTCTCATCATCTCCAGTCGTTGCTACATTTTTATGTGTGCATTCCTTAATCATCAAATCCACATCTGCTGCAAACCCTTCCATTCTACCCTTCAGAACTCCCTATGTGTTATTTAGCAAGTTCTATATTCTTCTTTTCTGAATGTTTTGCTTACTTTTTAGCCCTAACCAAAACTTGGCTATATTTTGAAGGATATCTATTCACCTATGGCTCGCTCAAGTGGGGGTGAGTTTTCTTTCATACCCTATAACACGCAAGTCTGGACATGTAATACTTGTTGTTGAAAGCTTTACAAGTTAAGTAGCTTCTCTACCACCTCCCTAAAATCCCAGCTACCTTGATTTGTTGCAAGTGAGTTATGCTGCCCCCTTCCTCATCTTGACTGAATTTATGTGGTACTGCCTTCCAGCTATGCATTTCATTAAGTAATGTCTCAGTGATAATCCTGGAACACTGACTTTCTACCACTCTTCTGCCACCTTTACTGGTTGTTTCAATGTCCATATTGATAACCCCTCAAAACTTTTAAGAGGCTTTGATCTCCTGGATTCTAGTGATTTTTTCCATTGACCCACTCAATCCATATTCATACCCTGAACACTCTCTTTTTCAATGCCTCGTACCACCTGGAAATGTCATCATTTCAAGAATTCCGATCCTTGTTTGCAGCACCCTACCTTCCCAGCTTTGTTCTGCTTCTGCTCCAACAATATGTCACCCTCCTTCTGCCTGGGATCCCCAGCCTATTAATTCTACACATTTCCCCAGCCATTCCTGTGGGAAGCCGGACCTTGGCAAGGCCCACCTGCGCCCAGCTGCTGACTGGCAAGGCCATTTACGCCCAGCTTCTGATAAGCTGTTTTTGTGCAAGCTCTACTCCCTGAAACAGCTCGTACTGGAATGCCACTGAGGGCTAGCAGTATGTTTCACTATGCTATCTCTAATTTTTGTGTTTTACTTACTTGAGCTGCCTGCTAGAGAAACTCCCCTCGCTGCCTGCCCTATAATTACCCCCTTGAACTTGCCAATAAACGAGACTTGATCAGAATCCTGTCTTGTCTCCATCTCTCGTGTCTCTTGTCCTATCATTCTCACTCCCCCTCTAGGGTC
>PITA01022314.1:0-30592 GCA_004023965.1 Spilogale gracilis | reverse complement strand
CTAGACAAAAAAAAAAAAAAAGAAGAAGTTGAGGGAATCCATTGCCACTAGACCTGCCTTACAAAATAGGCTGAAAGTTCTTGAAATTGAGATGAAACTAACTAGTAACATGAAAAAACATGAAAATAGACAAATATTGGGCGCCTGGGTGGCTCAGTTGGTTAAACGACTGCCTTCGGCTCAGGTCATGATCCCGGAGACCCGGGATCAAGTCCCACATCCGGCTCTCCGCTCGGCGGGAAGCCTGCTTCTCCCTCTCTCACTCCCCCTGCTTGTGTTCCCGCTCTGGCTGTGTTTCTCTCTGTCAAATAAATAAAATCTTTAAAAAAAAAAAAGAAAATAGACAAATATACCAATAAAGGTAAATATATAGTCAAAGTCAGAATATTCTAATATGACGATATGTTAACCACTTAAATACTAGTATAAAGGACAAAGTATAGACAAATAACTATTAAGTAATATAATTTCAATATAAAAAGAGATAAATGGTGATGTTAAAAACTTAAAAGAGGGAGAATGAAAAGGTAGAGTTTTTGTATGCATTGAAGTTAGGTTGTTACCACAAACCAAAAACCTATAGTAGATTCATAGATAAAGAGAAAGGAATCAGAGAGAGAACTACTATAGAAAACCACCAATTCACAAAGGAATGCTGCAAGAGAGGGAGAAAGGAGCCAGAGAATGCCAGAAAAGTCAGAAAACGATTAAGATGGCATTAGTAAATCTTTGCTTATTAACACTTTAAATGTAAATGGATTGAATGCTTCAGTCAAAAGGCATAGAGTGGCTGGCTAGATAAAAAAACAAGACGCAACTGCCTACAAGAAACTCACTTCAGCTTTAGGGACACATACAGATTGAAAGTGAAGGGATGGAAAAAGATACTCCATGTAAATGGAAGCCAAACAAAAGCAGGGGTAGCTTTGCTTTTAGAAGACAAAATAGACTTCAAGAGACAAAGAAGGGCATTATATAATGATAATGTGGTCAATATGTCAAGAAGATAAAATAGTTGTAATATATATGCAACTAACAGTGGAACACCTAAATATATTAAACAAATACTGACAGATCTGAAGAAAGTTACACAACAATATATTAACACCTGGGGACTTTAGGACCTGGGGACTTTCAACAACAAATAGATCATCCAGACAGAAAATTAACAAGAAACATTGAACTTGAATCATACTTTAGACCAAACGGACCTGACATATATAGGCATTCTATCCAATCGCAGTAAAATTCATATTCTTCTCAGGCATGCATGAACATTCTCTAGGAATATCATATGACACAAAACAAGTCTTAGCAAATTTAGGAAGATTGAAATCATACCAAGTATTTTTTCCCCATTACAATGATATGAAGCTAGATATCAATAGTAGGAGGAAAGCTGGAAATTTTACAAATATGTGAAAATTAAATAATACTCCTGAACAACCAATGGGTCAAAGAAGAAATCAAAAGAGAAATTTCAAAAATCTTGAAACAAATGAAAATGGAAACCAAAACATATGAGATGCTACAATACCAGTTCTTTTTTTAATAAAGATTTTAATCTTTTAATAATAATAAATCTTTTAATAAAGATTTTATTTTATTTATTTGAGAGAGAGAGAGAGATTGCACCAGCAGAGGGAGCAGCAGGCAGAGGGAGAGGGAAAAGCAGATTCCCTGCTGAGTAGAGAGCCCAGTGTGGGGTTCAATCCCAGGACCCTGGGATCATGATGTGAGCTACAGGCAGAAACTTAACCAACTGAGCTACCAGATACCTTATAATAGCAGTACTAAGAGGATCATTTATAGGAGTAAATGCCTATATTAAGATGAAAAAAGATTTCAAATAAACTTAATTTTACACTTCAATGAACTAGAAAAAGAACAAATAAAGCCCACAGTTAACAGAAGGAAGGATGGGGCACCTGGGTGGCTCAGTCATTAAGCATCTGCCTTCAGCTCCGGTCATGATCCTGGAGTCCGGGGATCGAGGCCTGCATGGGGCTCCCTGCTCCGCGGGAAGCCTGCTTCTCCCTCTTTAACTCCCCCTGCTTGTGTTCCCTCTCTAGCTGTGTTTTTCTTTGCCAAAATAAAAAAAGAGAGAGAAAGAAAAGAAAAAGAAGGAAGCAAATAACAAATATCAGAGCAGAAATAAATGAAATAGAGACAAGAAGAACAATAGAAAAGATCAACAAACCTAAGAGCTACTAGTTGAAAAGGTAAAGAAAAGATAAACTGTTAGCTAGAATAAAAGAAAAAAAAGAAGACTCAAATAAATAAAATCAGAAATGAAAGAAGAGACATTACAACTGATACCTCAAAATACCTCAAAAATACATAGGGTCTTAAAAGACTACTATGAACAATTTATACCAACAAAAATTTATAAAAATTTATACCTTGAAAAAATGGATAACTGCTTAGAAAAATCCAACTTACCAAGACTGAACATGAAGAAAATATGAACAGACCAATAACAAGTAAGGAGATTGAATCAGTAATGAAAAACCTCCCAGCAAAGAAAAGTCCAAACCAGTTGGTTTCACTGATAAACTTCTAACAAATATTTAAAGAAGAATTAGTGACAATCTTCTCGAACTCTTCCAAAATTTAGAGTACTCCCAAACTCATTTCACGAGGCCAGCACTACCTTTATCCAGATAAGGACACTACAAAATAAGAAAATTGCAGACCAATATCCCAGATAAATGGATGCAAAAATTCTCAACAAAATATTAGCAAACTGGGGCACCTGGGTGACTCAGTTGGTTAAGCAACTGCCTTCGGCTCAGGTCATGATCCCAGAGACCTGGGATTGAGCCCCGTGTCAGGCTCCCTGCTCAGCGGGAAGCCTGCTTCTCCCTCTCTCACTCCCGCTGCTAGCGTTCCCTCTCTCGCTGCGTTTCTCTCTGTCAAATACATAAATAAAATCTTAAAAAAATATATTAGCAAATCAAATTTAACAGCCCATTAGAAAAATCATACTATTATCAAGCAAGATTTATTCCTGGGATGTAAGGATGGTTCAACACATGCAAATCAATAAATATTATCCACCACCACATTAATAGACTAAAAGATAAAAATCATATGACTATCTCAATAGATGAAAAAACACTTGAAAAAAATGCAACATGCTTTCATGACAAAAATTCTCAATGAAGTAGGTATACAAGGAACATACCTCAACAGTAAAAAAGGCTATCTATGACAAACCCAGAACTGACAAAACACTCAACAGTGAAAGAATGAAAGCTTTTTCTCTAAGATTAAGAATAAGACAAGGGTGCCCAATCTGGCCATTCTTATTCAACATAGTACTGGAAGTTCTAGCCAGAGCAGTTAGGTAAGATATAGAAATAAAAGGCATCCAAATCAAAAGGGAAGAAGTAAATCATCTTTGTTAGCAGAAAATATGATCTTACATCCAGAAAAATCCTTAAAATTCCACCCAAACATTCAGAACAAATTAATGAACTCAATAAAATTGTAGGACACAAATTCAACATATAGAAATCAACCATATTTCTATACCCTAGCAACAAACGATCTGAAAAAGAAATAAAATAGTCTCATTTACAGTAGCATGGAAAACAATAAAGTACTTAGGATAAATTTGAAAAGGAGGTGAAAGATCTGTATACTGAAAACTGTAAGACTGAAGAAGACACAAACAAATGGAAAGATATCCAAGTTCATGGATTGGAAGAATTAATATTGCTAAAATATCTATACTACCCAAAGCCATGTAAAGATTCATTGCAATTCTGTCAAAATCCCAATGGCATTTTTCATCAAAACAGAAAAGAAACCATCCTAAAAATTGTGCGGAGTCACAGAAAACCCTGAAGAGCTAAAGCAATCTTTTTTTCTTTTTTAAGATTTTATTTATTTATTTGACACAGAGAGAGATCACAGGTAGGCAGAGAGGCAGGCAGAGAGAGCCAAGGAAACAGGCTCCCTGTTGAGCAGAGAACCCCACGCAGGCCTCGATCCTAGGACTCTGGGATCATGACCTGAGCCAAAAGCAGAGTCTTCAACCCACTGAGCCACCCAGGCACCTGAGCCCAAGCAATCTTGAGAAAGAACAAAGCTGGAGGCACTGCATGCCTGATTTCAACTATAAATCTAGAGTCATCAAAACAGTATGATGCTGGCATAAAAATAGATCTAGACCAACTAATGGAATGGAATCAAAGGTCCAGAAATAGGTGCACCTGAGTGGCTTAGTCAGTTAAGCATCCAACTCTTGATTTCAGCTCAGGTCATGATCTTAGGATCATGAGCTCAAGCCCTGCATCAGGCTCCTGGACATGGAGCCTCCTTGAGATTCTCTCTCTCCCTCTGCTCCTCCCCACTTGCACATGCTTGCTCTCTCCCTCTCTCAAAAAAAAAAAAAAAAAAAAAAAAAAAAAAAAGCCCAGAAATAAACTCATGCATATGGTCAACTAATATTTGACAAGGGAGCCAAGACTATACAAACAAGGGAAGTATAGTCTTTTTAATAAATGTTTTTGGAATAACTGGATGAATACATGCAGAAAAATGAAATTGGGAACCCTGTCTTACACCACTCACAAAAATGAACTTGAAATGGATTAAAAACTTGAATGAGACCTGAAACTATAAAACTCCCAGGGGAAAAAAAAAGGAAAACCTCCTTGGCATTGTTCTGGGGAATGATTTTTTGGATATAACACTGAAAGTACAAGTAACAAAAGCAAAAATCAATATGTGGGACTACATCAACATATAAGGGGAGAAAGATTTTGCAAATCTTTTATCTATTAAAGACTCAATATCCAAAAAACATAATGAATACATACAATTCATGCAAAAAATCAGTCTGATTTTAAAATGGGCAGAATTGAATAGACATTTTTTTTTTCAAAGACAAGTGGCCAACAGGTACACAAAAAGGTGTTAACATCTCACTAATCCTTGGGGAAATGCAAACTAAAACCACAATGAGATATCACCTAAAACCTGTTAGAATGACTGTTATCAAAAAGACAAGATATGGGGTGCCCCGGTGCCTCATATCTTGAGCCACCCCCTGGTGCCTCAAAGGCAGTCGGTTAAGCATCTGCCTTTGGCTCATGATCCTGGGGTCCTGGGATCGAGCTTGGCACTTGGCTCCCTGCTCAGTGGGGAGTCTGCTTCTCCCTCAGCCTCTGACCCACCTCTTGTGCTCTCTCTTCCTCTGTCTCTCAGATTAAAAAAAATCTTTAGGAAAAAAAGAACAAGAGATAATACCTGTTGGCAAGGATGTGGAGAAAAGGGGACTTTTGTGCACTATTAGTGGGAATGTAAGTTGGTTCAGCCACTGTGGAAAACTGTAAGGAGGCTTTTCAAAAATTAAAAATAGAACTATCATATGATCCAGCAATACCATGTCTGGTTATATATGTCAAAAGGAAATGAAAAAAAGATCCTGAAGGGATATCTGTACTCCCATATTCATTGCAGCATTGTTTATAATAGCCAAAATGTGGAAACAACCTCACAGTTGAATGGAAAGAGATGTGCTGTATATATGTGTGTGTGTGTGTGTGTGTGTGTGTGTGTGTGTGTGTGTATACACACATATATATGTATATACATCTGTGTATATACATACACAGAATGGTTATATATACAATGGATGTATATATATATGTACACACACACATATACATACATATACACAATGGAAACTTCTTCAGCCAAGAGAACATGTGACAAGACCTTGAGGACATTATACTAAGTGAAATAATTCTAAGTGAAATAAATACAATATGATAGTACCTCTATGTGGAATCTAAAAAAGCCAAACTTAGAGACTCAAATGGTTACCAGGAGCTGGAGAGTAGAGGAAATGGGGAGATGGTCAGAAATACAAAATTCTAGTTAGAAAATGAGTAAGTTCTGGTAATCTAATGCATAGCATTGTGGTTACAGTTAGCAATAACATACTTGAAGGTTGTTGAGAGAGTAAGTCTAAAACATTTTCACCATAATAAAGACATGGTAATTATGTGAGGTGATAGTCATCATGTAAGACTTCGGTGATAATCATTTTGCTATATATAAGTATATCAAATCAACATGTTGTGTACCTTAAATTTACACAATGTTATATGTTAACTTTATCTCAATAAAGCTGAAAAAGAAAAACAAGAAAAAATACCACTGAGCTGTAGACATAAAAATGGTAGAAGAAATTTTATGTGTGTATTTTACCAAATTTTTAAAAAGTGGGGAAAAAAACCAAAGTACATAAATTCCAGTGTTTGCCCTCAGAAAGACCTGTGGGTTTTTTTTGCAACAAACATAAATCATTGGGAGACTTTTCCTTCATTATGAAATTTACTGTTGCTTAAGCAAAAGGTCAATTGCAACTTGGTTAAGGAGAAATGAGAATGAAAACTCTATTTTTTAAGGCTAAAGTGTTTTAAAATAATTATTATTTGCAGTAATTTTATCTTGCTTAAATAGCTTCTGGAAACATGAAAATTTGTATTTATGTTATTTAAAATTTAATAAGACTTATCTTGCAAAAAGCATAAAATATTTTTGAATGTATATGTAAACCAAGAGAGTCTAAATGTATTTTTTTCTTACAGTCTACATGCTGTTTTTTTCTAGTTATGTCATTTGTATACAAAAGAAAAAGTACTGAGGGGAAAAAATGTAATTAAGCAAATTAGGACACATATTTTTAAATCACATCTTCAGAGAATGTTTCAGTTTGCAAGATGGAAAACCTGAATTCCTAAGGAATTGTGAAATCTCCTCAATATTATCCCACTTAAAGTCTTCTAATACTTTAATAATGTTAATAATGAGAACCAGATAAGTGAAAATCTGGGCCTTAGTTCAAGGTAAATAAAAAGTTGTGCTGATAAACTGGTTTCAAAACAGTTTCTTCTTAGCCTATTTCATTAATAATTGGGTATGATAACTACTAGAACATTTGATGCGTTTTAGCAAAGAAAAATTTCAGCTCTAATGTAGAATTTAGCTATTCTAAATCTATGGAATAATATATGGTAAAATGCTTAGTGTTGCTCAGGTGTGACTTTAAAAAAAATATTTGGGGGTGCCTGTGTGGCTCAGTTGGTTGAGTGACTGCCTTCGGCTCAGGTCATGATCCGGGAGACCCGGGATCGAGTCCCACGTCGGGCTGCCTGCTCGGCGGGAAGCCTGCTTCTCCCTCTCTCACTCCCCCTGCTTGTGTTCCCTCTCTGGCTGTGTTTCTCTCTGTCAAATAAATAAAACCTTTAAAAAATATATATTTGATCAATTTGTTAAAGACTGAATTTCCTGAGCAATGTGACGGACTATATTGTAATCTTCAAACTAATGACTAAAACTCATTGTTTCCTACTATTAGCCATCTTGACCCTTAGGTAAAAGTCTTCCATTTGGATACAGATCCTGAATTTCTTTTGTCAATTCTTGGTGCAGTTTTTCCTGTCTTCCCAACAATCTGAGGGTAGATTTGTGATTTCCTGCTTTTGCATTCACTAATCCACTAATTTATAATCCATTAATCACATAGTAACTCGATAGGATGTCTTTATCATCAGCCCTTAAAGCCTCACAAGCCCAGTCTTTTATTTGTTTAGCTAATGCGCTAACAAAACCTTATTATAGGGACGACTCTGTGGCTCAGTGGGTTAAGCGACTGCCTTTGGCTCAGGTCATGATCCCACAGTTCTGGGATTGAATCCCTATCAGGCCCCTTGCTCAGTGGGGAGTCTGTTCCTTCCTCTGCCTGCCACTCCCTCTGCTTTTGTTCTCTCTCTGACAAATAAATAAATAAAATATTTAAGAAAAATTTTAAAACAAAACATTATTATATGCTAACATTCACCAAAATAGGAAATTGAAACTCTTGATGGGGGATGGAGGCAAAAGGAGTGAGGAGAGGAAAGGAGAAAGTGGGGAGGAACAAAGAGGGAAGCACTGGAGGGAAGGAAGGAAGAGAAGAAAGACAAGAAATAATTGTTTATTGACAAAAGATAGCAAAATCCTGTGTTCCTTTATATTACTGTTTTTTTTCTTTTTAATCATCCAGAGGATCATTTGTATACATATCTCTTCTCAGCAACAGTCTCCAGCTGGGCACCACCCCGCTGTGTAATTCTGTTCCCAGAGCTCTTGCTCTCACTACTCTTCCTTTGGCTTGGTAGAAATATCTTGGGACTGAAATTTTAACCATGATCTTCTTACTACCCAATCCTTACGCCTTAATACTTATCTTCTACAGATCGGAAAGAGATTCCGTCTTCCCATAATTTTGTATTAAAAGGTAACTTGTGCAAATTTCTGTCCATCCTTGACTTTGGAATTTAAGAAGTAGTTAGGAAAGTGAGAGAAGGATTGAATTATAAGGGTCAAATTAAATTTAACTAAATACTTAAAAAAAGAGAGAGAGAGAGAGAGAAAAGAAAAGCAAAAAACCAAAAAGGGTTGGTATGGCTAGGATATTATACTTCATATCTTGGGAACATTAATGTACTTTATTCTTTGTCAACACTCTACTCTTTTTATTTTTTTAAAGATTTTATTTATTTATTTATTTGACAGAGAGAAACACATGAGAGAGGGAACACAAGCAGGAAGAGTGAGAGAGGGAGAAGCAGGCTTCCCACCGAGCAGGGAACCTGATGTGGGGCTCGATCCCAGGTCTCTGGGACCATGTCCTGAGCCGAAGGCAGTTGCTCAACCAACTGAGCCACCCAGGCGCCCCAACACTCTACTCTTTTTAAAAAATATTAAGTATTTATTAAAGTTCTGCTGTTAGATACTATGGAGGATAAACACCGAGGAAGACACAGTCACTCTCAGTGTGGAACTTACATTAAATTTGGTTAGAAACAAAAGCATGGAACCAACTTCTATACAAGTCAGAATAAGTGCCTCAAGAAAGGCAAGAATTGCTGTAGATATTCAAAATGAGAAAAACCACGATATAACAGTGTGTCCTTTGATCTAGGTTTTGAAAGTTAGTTAGGATTTTAATAGCTGTCATGGTTTGGATGTTTCTCCAGTGACTAAGTAGATCAGAAATGTCTTAGATTCGAGTAGGCACACAATTTTTGTTCTTGCTTTTGGATACTTCTAAGCAAGGTTGTCCTAGCCACCCTCCTTCTAATACACCAAGTTGAAAAAAGCAAATAGTTATTAATTCAACTCCATTAATATTATGTCATTGGAACACACTGGAAATAATAGCGCCCATTCCCTAGGTCCTTAAGCATTGCTAAACCTTTTTATGCTGAAGTTCTCTGAATTACTTTTTAAAGTTTTCTGTTGCTTTGTGGGTCTGCCATTTGCCCAGTTGCCACATAAATGTGATTGTATGCAGGAATGATAGCATGACTAATTAGACTCTAAAGAAAATTAAATATAGATAAGGTTCTTTATCTTTTAATGTATCAACAGTACATACTGATTATGCTCTACATAAGTCATATTAAATAGAATGTTTTAAATATTTAAATTGGAGTTCAAAGAGATTAGAGACTTTAATACTTTGAGTTACATAGCATTTCAGAGCCAGGGCTAGAATTCATCAAATCATTGGATCTAAAGCCTCTACATTCACTGCCTCTTATTTTCAGATTAATAAAATAATCATATTAAAACCATCTACCTGTGATTGAAAAGAAAAAAAACCCCACTGTTTGACCTTAAATGTTTCTTCAGACAATCATGGTAATTAAAGCCTCTCCAGGACTGTCCCAAATTTATGGGGGATAACAAACTATGATTCTTTTGTAGTTTGCATTCATTTTCAAATATTTCTGTATTTGTCAATTGTTTTTCTTGGTCAGAAGAGCTTACAACATGAACTCACAGCTTGTGGCAGTGCCAGCAATTAATCCTTGCTCTTTTTGATGGCATTTCTACTCATGCCTTTAATAATACAGCCTATGCATTTTTTTAATTGAAGTATAGTTGACCAGCCTATGTATTTTTAACATAAAGTGAATTAATATTGACTTTTATTTTGAGAATCTTATGACCTCTTAAAATAACTGATGGATCCTGGAACATCTTTAGTAAGAACTGAACATCTCTAGCCTTATTTTGTTTTTGTTTTGTTTTGTTATTTTACAAGGTGACAAGTGATTGCTGTGCGTCACTCACTATTCTACACATATGTTTCTAATTTTTCTGTATGAAAACTCATAAAGTTGTTGTTAGTGTTCCTATCTTTAGATGAGAAAACTTAAGTTAAAGTCATCCAGCTGAATGGAGCTAACATTTGAACTTAGTCTGACTAAATTCTGACTCTAAAAGTTATTTTGTCTTTGTTATTGTTTGTTGGCAGCAGGGCACGCTTCTCTGAAAAATTACTACTCTTTTGCCTGATCTTGCAAGTATCATCAGCTAAGGTTGTTTGCTTGGTATACTAAATCTGTACTAATATCAAGCTATTATCCAGAAGCAGAGGTCCTTATAATGTTGGGGCTGGAGGGCAATCCAACACAGTTTTAACATAACAGGGGCCAGGGGGACCTGGGTGACTCAGTCGGTTAAATGTCTGCCTTGGTTCAGGTCATGATCCCTGAGCTTGGAATTGAGCTCTGATTTGGGGCTCGATCAGTGGGAGTCTGCTTCTCCTTCTTCCTCTCTCTCTTCCTCTCCTCCCCTACTTGTGCTCTCTCTCTCTTCCTGTCTCTCTCAAATGAATAAAATCTTTAAAAAGAAATAAAATTTAGCATAGGTACTGGCTATCATTCATTTATGTTAATGTGAAGGGAGCTATATTCTTATGTAACACTGAAATTCCTTTAAACTATGTTCAAATCACTTTCAAATTAGAATATGTTCACTATTCCGTCCATTCTTCTAAAACCCACTTCTCTATAAAATTTTATATAATCTCTACAAGTATTCGCTTAATTTAAATTCAGACTTCTGGGGTGCCTGGGTGGCTCAGTCAGTTAAGCATATGCCTTTAGCTCAGGTCATGATCTCAGGGTCCTAGAGTTGAGCCCTGTGCTGGGCTCCCTGCTTAGAGGGGAGTCTGGTTCTCCCTCTGCCTCTTCCCTTCAGCTTGTGCTCTCTCTCTTTTTTACCCTCTCAAATAAATAAATAAAATCTTTAAGGAAAATTTAAAAAATCAGACTTCCTTGGAGCAGCTAGGTGGCTCAGTCGTTAAGCGTCTTCCTTCGGCTCCGGTCATGATCCCAGGGTTCTGGAATCGAGCCCCACATTGGGCTCCTTGCTCGGTGGGAGACTCTCTCTGTCAAATACATAAAATATTTAGAAAAAATCAGACTTCCTACAGAGATATAAAACAAATCTTAATTTTCATAATGCATTATGACATTAAAAAATCATCAATTAACCTTTATGTTATCAAAAGAAGAGACTGGCTTTTGCAACAGAGTAAAGATTTTCGGTTTAAGAAATGCATCAGAGGGTGCCTGGGTGGCTCAGTGGGTTAAAGCCTCTGCCTTTGGCTCAGGTCATGATCTCAGGGTCCTGGGATCAAGGCCCACATTGGGCTTTCTGCTCAACAGGGAGCCTGCTTCCTCCTCTCTCTCTCTGCCTGCCTCTCTGCCTGCTTGTGATCTCTCTCTCTGTGTCAAATAATAAATAAAAATCTTAAAAAAAAAAAAAACAAGAAGTACATCAGAATGAACAAAACATGTAACACCAATAACACCAACTTTGACACAACTGCGTTGCAGGCTAAGATGTGTATGTGTCAAATGAGTTTTGTAGATACTTAAAAATCTGAACATCCTTTCAAATAACTCCTATATAAACATGTTCCAAATCCAGGATTTCCTATTTGGAGGGATAGAACTATGTTATTGAAGAACATTGTTTAGCCCACACATATAAAACCAAATAATGACTATTAAAGAACCAGGAGCACATGAGATCAGGAGGGAGGTTAGAAGACCTAGTTTGCCTCCTTTTTCCACAGCAGAGAGGCTACCCTCATAATCAATAAAGTATTGTTAGTGAGATACTTGCTTTGCTTTTTCTTTTCTTTCTTTCTTTTTTTCCCTTCTTTCCTTGCCTTGGATCTCAGATTTAAAAATGAAGATGTGGCCTGGAAAAAGACCCAAGTAAGAATATGGGGCAATTCTAGTTTAAATATCTTATTACTGTTTTCCTCTTGGTCTCTAGTTTTTAGACTTCTTGATTCTTAATGGATCGCTCCATACAAAAACACCGATAGGGAGACCCTCTAAAGGACAAAGAGTGTGTTTATTAAAGTAAGATGCATGTTTCCCTGGGGCCACTAGAATAAAGGAAGAAGTGATACAGCTTAATTCAGGCCTACCCATGGGGCTCCACACACAGTTAGTTACACATACACTGGTCTTGCTGCCCCAAATTACACAAATTTTAGGGGGTGTGAGTTGTTACTAGAACAGACTTCGCCCATATTGACTCACTGTTAAACAAATTTTCATAGAATTTAAGCTAGAAAGGGCATCTGCCTATCTATACCGCACTGGTGGTATACTACTGGATCTACAGAATCTCTAGAATGGCATATTACAACAAAGCAATGAACATACGATGTCTGATTGATAAGTGATAAATGAACATCTCCACAGACTTGGTTGCTACTGCCAGGTCAGTCTGGCTCCATATACTAACTAGGAAGCAAACTATTTTGTTTCTTTCTTTAAAAAAAAAAAAATTATTTATTTGACAGAGATCACAAATAGGCAGAGAGGCAGGCAGAGAAAGAGGGGGAAGCAGGCTCCCTGCTGAGCAGAGAGCCTGATGTGGGCCTTGATCCCAGGACCCTGAGATCATGACCTGAGCCGAAGGCAGAGGCTTAATCCTCTGAGCCACCCAGGTGCCCACTGTTTTGTTTCTTACACTAGATATGTCATATAATCCTCTTTAGGATGGGGATAAATATTCATCATTTAACATGTCCCTTGTAAAAGAAACTGTTTTTGTCAGGGATGGTGCGTGATCCGCCCCTCCCGCCATGCCCAAGCCACCAGGAATTTTGGTGGAGGTACCCGTGAATGTGAATGAAAGTCCCTCCAGGCTGAAGAAGGCTAAGGAATATGCTGTAGCTAATTTACTTCTATTCCTTTGCTTTCTGACTATTATACTCAAAGCAAGAAAACTGCGTAAGTATCTTCAAGCAATTGGCTGACAGAATTGTAAATTATGCATTTTGGTATCTCCTGTGTAGTAATTGGCACATTCATTTTTTTTAAAAAACCTTCTTAAATGAATCTATAAATGTAAACAATTTCCAATAGTTTCCTGTTGCTTGAGAAAAAATGTTTAGGATGCATTTTTTTCATATTTAATTCCTGTCTTTATATATAAAATAACTCTTCTATTAAATTATACAAATAATAATGGTAAAAAGTCTTCCTTTGCATCTGAAAGTTTTTCTTATTTAAATAGTCAGTTATTAAGTTGAGCCACATGGAATTAGAATTTTTGTAGATCAAAAAGTAAAATAACAGAGATTCCTACAGTAATCTAATGATAAATACTCTTAACAAAAGTTGATTTCTAAGAAGTTTCCATTCTCATCAGGTTAGCAATACTTTGACTATTCCATTAACATTATTGTTACTACTTGGAAATACATATAGTCCCTGCTCTTCAGAGGCTGTGCACATTTCTGTTTTGGCACCTAGAAGTAACAGCCTAAAAATAAGATTGCAGTAATACTACTATCTCTAGCCAGTTGAATACGTCTTCTTTTTTGCCACATATTTTTTTAAGAATATTAAGAATGCCTTATGCATTGAGGACTTAGATTTAATTCTTGCTATTCATGAAAGGATTTGATGACACAATCGGTCACATTGTATATACTTATATGAATTATTAATAGCTAGATTTTTTGGCTTTCTGATTGCCAACATCTTATCACTATGGTAACATACCAGTACTTAGCTATACCTTAAATTTAGCACATCTTATGCTTAGATATAGTTAATATTGCTGTGAAATTTTTGTCAACATTGTTGACAATTAAATTCCAGATGACTCTGAAGCATTTAGCATTTTGGGTGATCATTCCAAAGACAACAAGCACAAAAGACAGCCAACATTTCTCAATGCTTTCTCCTTTTTTCTAATTTTGTCTCCATTAAAGAGAAAAATACAGAATGATATAAAAATATATAAGTATAAACCCTAATATGTTAATACATTTTACTAAAACAACCATAAATTGTCAGATTTTTAAATGTTAGCATGGAAAAGTAGGAATAGAATACAAATTATAGAAGTACCCTGAGACATTTGTAATATAAAATAAAAATCCATAATCACTGGGAATGGAGTTTATCTGAAATAACTTGAATATTACTCTTGTAATTAACAGTTTTAAATGTAGATACATTTGGGGTCTCCTGGGTGGCTCAGTTCGTTAAGCGACTGCCTTCGGCTCAGGTCATGATCCTGGAGACTCTGGATCGAGTCTCACATCCGGCTCTCTGCTTGGCAGGAAGCCTGCTTCTCCCTCTCTCACTCCCCCGCTTGTGTTCCCTCTCTGGCTGTGTTTTTTCTCTGTCAAATAAATAAAATCTTTTTTTTTTAATTTTTTTTTTATTGTTACTTAAATTTTTTTTCCAGTGTTCCAAGATTCATTCAAATAAAATCTTTTAAAAAAAATGTAGATGCATTAGAAGTAATCCCAGATTACAAAGAAAAACAATTATGATATTGTTTAAAGAATCATAGTTATTTAAATTGTAATGTGATACCTATGAATTTATTCCCGTACCTTTTCCACAACAAATAGAGGTGATTCTGGGTTGTACTTAGAGACATAAATCAAAACTAGTTAGTCTTTCTTTTCTGATAGCTGCTAATTATAAGAAATCTATTTCTTCTGTTGTTTGTAGTAGGCACGTTGCATGATTCCCTCTCTGATGGGCCTGAACAAGTAAACTAATAACATTCTGACATGGGAACTGATCAACCTGAAATATTTAGAAGATAATCTGAATAGGTCTATATATTTAGAAAGGAAAGCTTAGTAAAGGGTACTTTGAGTGCTTATCCATTATGTATAACTTTAGTAAGACTAGAGGAACTTGAGCTAGCTTAAAATGTTAAATTCCAGGCCTTTGAGCTGGAGAAGGATCACAGGTTAACCAATTATATATATTGGATATAGGGTCCTCTGTTTCCTGTGCTTTCAAATAGATTCAGCATCATCCCAATTTTTTTTGATACAGCTTTTCAAGAGACTGTGGTCATAACCCCAATTTTGTAATATTTTTAAATAATTATATTAATAAAATCTATCAAAGTGTCCTTAGTTGGGGATGCCAGGTGACTTAGTCAGGTAAGTGACCAACTCTTGTATTCAGCTCAGATCATGATCTCAGGATTGTCAGGAGCCCTGCACTGGGCTCAGTGCTGGATGTGGAGCCTATTTTAGACTCTCTCTCTACCCCTTTCCCATTGCCCCTCCCCCTCTTAAAAAAAGTACCTTTAGTTGCTATGTACCTCATTAAACATGTATGGAATGTGTTATTTTTATAATTTTACATGATGGTAAAACAACTGAGAGGAAAATTTACAAGAACTCAACAAACACTGCTTTACTGAGTAAAAATAAAGCAGTATTTGTTGAGTCCTTATAAATATATAATTTTATAAATATTTCTTATATAATTTCATCTGCATTCTATTCACATAAATTTTCAAAGTAGCAATTTTTATACTTTATCATTTTGAGTAACAGTAGCTCAAGTAATAAGTTATGTGGACACATTTGCTGTTCATTTTGCATCGTAAAATGTTTCTGGTTTGGCATTTTATGTAAATTTTGTGCTGATTGAATTTAAAAAACAGTAGCTAAGCGCCATGGTTTTTTTTGTTTTGTTTTGTTTTCTTTTGACTGTTATTTCTTTTTTTTTTTTTTTTTAAGATTTTATTTATTTGACAGAGAGAAACATAGCCAGAGAAGGAACACAAGCAGGGAGAGTGAGAGAGGGAGAAGCAGGCTTCCTGCCGAGCAGGGAGCCCGATGCGGGACTCGATCCCGGGTCTCCGGGATCATGACCTGAGCTGAAGGCAGTCGCTCAACCAACTGAGCCACCCAGGCACCCCTTGACTGTTATTTCAAGAGTGCGTACTCGGGGCGCCTGGGTGGCTCAGTTGGTTGAGCGACTGCCTTCGGCTCAGGTCATGATCCCGGAGACCCGGGCTATGCGGGAAGCCTGCTTCTCCTTCTCTCACTCCCCCTGCTTGTGTTCCCTCTCTGGCTATGTTTCTCTCTGTCAAATAAATAAAACCTTTTAAAAAAAAAAAAAAAGAGTGCATACTCAAAAACGTTATGAGACTTATAAACTCAATAGAAACTTTAGCACTGCAAAAACATAACTATTTTACTTTGCCTTAAGGGACCTAATGGAGGGGTGTTTGGGTGGCTCAGTTGTAGGTGTCTGCCTTTGACTCAGCTCCTGAGATCGAGCCCCACATCAGGCTCCTTGTTCAGCAGGAAGCCTGCTTCTCCCTCTCTCTCTGCCTCTGCTCCCCCTGTTCGTGCTCTCTCTCTGTCAAATAAATAGATAAACATCTTAAAAAAGAAATGTTTTAAAAAAAGAGCCCTTATGAAATAAGTTTACTTATCTATTCATCAAAGAGAATTGACAGACTTCAAAAATCATAAAGAAATCATAAATAACATACATTAGCCTTTTAAAGAAGTTTCAAAGTGTTGCTCTTCTAAGTTCTTACAAAGAAAGCCTATGGCAGCCTTAATGTGCACTGACCTTTCAGCTCCTATAAATTGCTCCAGTGAACTAAGTGGTGCTCCCGTTACTAAAAGAAGTACTTCTAGGTAAACCTGAGATGCTTTTTGAATATTTACAGAATATAATCTCTAAAATTTACATAATTAGGTACTTATTATTTATTAATCTCGTGAAAATAATAAAAATTTACTATGTGGTATAAAACTACACATCTCTTAGCTGGTTAAATAGAAGTTCTTTTGCATCTGTGTGTTGTCTTTTCACATAAGTAACAATCTTAAGCTTAAGTAAAGATGAACTTTTGTTTCTATAACAGTTTATTGAGTGCCTACTATATACCTATAATTACTAAGTGCTCTGACTACATTGCTTCATTTATGCTTTATAAAAACCCATTGCTTCATTTAGTTTTCATAACAAAAGGAATAAAGTAAGTTACTTTACAAATGAAGTAGCTCTAGTTCAGAATTTTGGTCACATTGCTAGTAAATAGCAAAATTGGGATTCCAGCCCAGAACCATCTCTCCAAAGCCTATTATCACAACCACAATTCTTGACTGTCTTCCTTGAAATGTAGATATAAAGTATGATTTCATCAAATATTGCCAGCTAATCAAGTCTGATGATAGAATCCTGTAGAAACATTTCTGAAATGAATGCCAGATGTATTTTAATCCCTTATCTCCATTATATATTGTGTCATGGCTGTTCTGTAGATCAAATAATATCTGGGGTTTATACTAAGGTATAGGATATATCTGTGTTTCTAATTTATATTAAATTGGAGCTGACATCACTTTGGAAGTTTGCAGAAGTACTGCCCACTATGGTTTCCTTGTATTTCTTCTTAAATAGTCTCAGAGTTCCAGTTGAAAAACTACTCTTTGGCTCTGATAGCCAATTATGTTACTACTATTATTATTATTAGATATAAATCTAAGATATTGTCACAGTATATGAATGATATATAATATAAACAAATAACTGTGTGTCCTAATTCTATTTTTTTCCTAAAAATATGGTTAGACTGGAGAGAAAAAGGTAAAAAACAAAAAGGCAGGAGAGGAAGACATAGGGATATGGTAGAACTGTGACCAGACATAATAGTCATTCCAGAAAACAGTTGGGCAGTGCCTCAAAAAGTAAACAATTATATGCCCCAGTAATTCTCCTCCTAGGTGTATACCCACTGTTTATTTTTTTTTTAAGAGTTTACTTATTTATTTGACAGACAGAAATACAGCTAGAGAGGGAACACAAGCAGGGGGAGTGAGAGAGGGAGAAGCAGGCTTCCTGCTGAGCAGGGAGCCCGATGTGGGGCTCGATCCCGGGTCTCCGGGATCATGATCTGAGCTGAAGGCAGTCGCTTAACCAACTGAGCCACCCAGGCGCCCCAACCCACTGTTTATAATAGCCAAATAGTGAAAACCACTGAGAAATCCATCAACTGATGAATGGATTACCAAAATGTGGCATATTCATACAATGGAATATTATTCAGCCATAAAAAGCAATGAAATACAGTCACATGCTACAATGTGAATGAACCTGAAAGCATTATGCTAACAGAAAGAAGGCCATCACAAAAGACCACATATTGTATGATTTTGTGTATTCAAAATATCCAGAAGAGGCAAATCCATGCAGACAGAAAGTAGATTAGTGGTTGTTGGGACTGGGAGGAGAAAAGAATGTGGACTGTTGGCTGTTGGGTATAGAGTTTCTTTTGTGAAGAAAATGTTCTGGAATTAAATAGTGGTGACGGTTACATGAGCTTGTGAATATACTAAGCATCACTGAATTGTACACTTTAAAACAGGATTTTATGATATGTAAATTATATCTTAATTATTTTTAAAAAAGGTTTATGTATTTGAGAGAGAGAGAGCAAGCATGAGCAGAGGAGGGATAGAGGAAGAGAGAGAATCTCAAGCAGACTCCCTGCTGAGCATAGAGTCCAACCTGGAGCTCAATCCTATGACCCTAAGATCATGACCCTAAAATCATGATCCCTGTTGAAACCAAGAGTTGGATATTTAACCAACTGAGCCACCCAGGTACCCTTATGTCTTAATTTTTAAAAATACAACCAGGGATTTCCATATTTTTAAAGATCCCATTGAAAATCTTTACATGAGTGTATATATGCATCATTAAAATATAACTTTTTTTTCAAATGTTAGTTAATCCTGTTGTAAAATAATCTTGTGTTATCTGTTCTTCAACTGAATCATTTGCATATTATAGGAAAATAGGTAGACAATTGATCTACAAAAACATTTATATTTAAAGCCTTCAACTTACTCTCTTTCTTCCACCACCCTCCCCTTTTAAAAGTAAGTTGCAACAATCATAAATCTTCATCTCTAACTGCTTTAGAATGTATTTCCAAAGAACAAAGATATTCTCTAGCATAACCATAATATAATAGTCAAATTCATGAAAATTAACACTGGTATAATATTATCTATACATACTTTTGTTGGTTCGCAAAGTGGCCCCTGTACATGGAGAGCAAAAGAAGGTGGAAGAGACTACTCCAGATTGGTAGGTGGCAGTTTTAAGAAGCAGGGGCATTAACATGAGGCTTGTCATGGTCACCTACAAGGTGAATGGATCTCTGGACCTGCATCCATCAGGATCTTAAGTTTGTATAGAGGCCTTAACTGGGTTCAGTCACATATAGCATCCAGATGGTCCCAACAGCTCATTGCTCTCTCAAAGCTGCTTCCTTGGAAACAGTCCCAGCAATGGGAGTGGTGGTCAGAGCATACATTCCAAACACATGTGAGGGGGTGAGGAGCCTCTGAATGTCCCAGCCCAGCTCATGGTCAAATGACACTCATGTCTGGTCAATGACCCCCAACAATTCTCCATATTTTTTTATAAATATATTTTTTAAGATTTATTTATTTTAAAGATTTTTATTTATTTGACAGAGAGAGATCACAAGTAGGCAGAGAGGCAGGCAGAGAGAAAGGAGAAAGCGGGCTCCCTGCTCAGCAGAGAGCCTGATAAAGGCCTCGATCCCAGGACCCTGAGATCATGACCTGAGCCGAAGGCAAAGGCTTAACCCTCTGAGCCATCCAGGCACCCAAGATTTATTTATTTTAGAGAAAGAGAGAGAGAGTGAATGTGGAGTGGTGGGGAAGGGGGAGGGGGAGAGTATCCTGAAGCAGACTCCCCACTGAGCCCGGAGCCCCACTTGGGAATTGATCCCACGACCCATGAAATCATGACCTGAGTCGAAACTATGAATCAGATGCTCAACCTACTGAGCCACCCAGGTACCCCAACAACTTTCTATATTTAAATATTGTCATTTATCATAATACTATCCTTTATAATAACTTGTTTTTCTCAATTCATTTGCATTTTAGTTGTCCTGTTGCTCTAGTTTCTTTTAATATCCTCTCCTCAGCTTCTCTTATTTTTATGACATTTATATACATAGAGTGCAGAACTGTTGTATTTTAAGAAAGTTCTTTAAGTTAGGTTTGTCTGGTAGTTTCCTGATGCTATGATTCCGTTATGCTTTTTTTTTTTTTCTTTTTTGATCCAAGAATACTACCTGTTTCCCAAATCTGCTGGGTAACAAAAAACTTGGTGGTTTAAAACAACAGAAATGTATTCTCTCATAGTTCTGGAAGTCAGGAGCCCAAAATCAACGTGTTGGTAGGCCTATCCTCCCTAAAAAAATTTTTTTGTCTCTTCCAGCTTCTGGTGCTGCCAGATGTTCCTTGCCCTGGGACAGCATAACTCCATTCTCTGTCTCCATCATCACATGACTTTCTTCCCTTCCTTTCTCCTCTCCTTATAATGGCATTTACTGGATTTAGGGCACTTCTGATCTCATCTGGAGACCCTTAACTTAGTTACATGTGCAAAGATCTTTTTTTTTCCAAGTAAGTTCACATTCACAGGTACATGGGGTTTAGGACTTGGGCATATCTTCTTGGGTCCACAGTTCAACCCATTACACTGCCTAAGTGATGTTGGATCCTTCTCAGAAGATAATGTGAGGATACACCAAGTGTAGACATAACAGGGAATAGATTTTTTTTTAAGTATGAATTCATACTGACACCCAAATTCAAATGAAATATAGTTTTTCTTACCTTCCCACCTGCCATGTTTATATCTTCTTTCTTCAGAGGGAGCACACTAGCTCCTAACATTATTAAAATGTTTATTTCTTTGGTCAGTCCTGCAACATAGGTAAAATAGTTTCAGAATTGCTACACCTGTATTATTACCAACAAGAAACTTGCCAAATATGGTTTAAGGCTTCTTTGTGGTGGTTCTGGTCTTCAACTGAAATTGTGTGGCCAGGTTTGAGTTACTTGGACCAGCAACTCCTCCCCCTTTTATATGGTTGTTATTCATTTGATATACCATTCCATTCATTTGTTCTGTTTGTATTTAATTTTAAGGTTTCTACCTTCACTGGTTATTGGTTTTATCTTATTTTTTTAATAATAACACTTTGACATAATTCTAAAAGTAAAAACATAGTAAGGATACTTTGAGAGGTCACTTTCTCCCCTATCCATTCTGCCTTGTTCCTCCAATCTCCAGTAGGTAACCAATTTTATTAATTTTTGGTTTACTGTGTTTCCATTTACAAATGCAAGCAGGTAAATGTATACTTCCTTTGCTTTCATTTTGTATAAAGTCAGTATACTGTATATTAGTGGTTCTCGAATGGGGATGGTTTTGTCCTGTAGGGGGCAATATCTGGAGGCTTTTTATTGGGGGAGGGGTCACTACTGTAGTAGATGCTACTAGCATCTGGAGACCAGATATGCTGCTAAACATCTCCAATACATAAGACAGCCCTCAACCACAAAGAAGTAGTTCGGTACATCCAGAATGCTGCTTTTCAGAAGCCCTGATACACATTTACTTCTGCACTTTGCTTTCCAACTTAAAAGTATATTATGGAAAATCACTCTATAGAGAAGGTCCACATCCTGTTTTACAGCTCCATAGTGTAGGTGCTATTATTCAGTCTCCTCTTTATGGGCATTCAGATTGTTTTCAATATTTTGCAATTATAGATAATGCTGCAATGGATCTTATACACTCCTATTGTTATTTTTGGAAACATATCTTTAGAGTAAATTATAAGAGGGTCAAAGGCCAAAATATTTGATGCTTTGCCAAATTATCTCCAAAAGATTGTACATTTTTGCATTTTCACCAATGTATGAGTGTACTTGTTTCTCTATATTTGCTAAATAAATTGTCAAGTTTTTGAACTTTTACCAATTTGAAAAGTAAGAAACTTAATGTAGTTTTAATTTGCATTCATTTTATTAATGGCATCTTATTTATTTATTTTCTTATTTGCGATTTTATTTATTTTTTTATCAGAGAGAGAGAGAGTAAGTGCAAGCGTGCTCCCGCACACAAGTTGGGGGGAAGGGCAGAGAGGGAGGGAGAAAGACAAGCAGACTCCCCTCTGGAGCCCTGACATGAGTGGATCCCACCACCCATGAGATCATGACCTGAGCTGAATCCAAGAGTCCACACTCAACCTACTGAACAATCCAGGTGCCCTATGAATGGCATTTTTAAAAAGTTTTGCTTGTTCCTATTGCTGGATCAAAACCTCAAATTTTATATTTAAACAAAATAATTTTGGATGAAATGTAGAAGCACTGTTTATAAAATACAGTGAAACAAGGTATGTATTTCTGCACTGAAAATGCCCAACTTTTTCTTGTGGCTGTGTCTCAGTGAATTTTTCCATGAACATAATAGAGTATGATCCTGTTGTGCCTGAGAGAGAAGTACTCACTCCAGGTAATAAATGTAACCCTAGACATATGGTATTTAAAGTCTGCTCTGGCGTTTTCAGACCACAAGAATGCCACACTGAGGAAACTAAAATGCCTTTGTATTAGGATTCTTGTGTGCTTGGTGTTTTATAGGCCATACATGTCTCTTGGAAGTCTTCGCGATCAAGTCATCTATCCTGATTCAGTGGATGACATGCATGATAAAGGCTATACAGACCATGATCTGGAATGTATTCTACACAATGTCCACCTCTATCACATAGTTCAAAGAGAAGGAGGTAAAGTCTATCATTTTTAATATGCATTTAACTTTGTTTCAAAAAATAATCTTGGGTAAATAGTCCATGGTTTAATTTGAACTGATGCTATTATTGAAACATAAATACAGAAGACAGGCCTTACAGCATTTATGGCTTTCCCATTATTGACATCCTCTTTTCTGCTTGAGTTATATTTCCTGCAGCACACTAGGCTTTTTAGTGTCTGCTGCTAGCATTTGAAAACAGTTTGTCCTTCATATTTGAGTAGACAATTGTCCCTGAGGCCACCATCATTCTAGATGTATGTAAAGTCTGTGACAGAAATATTATCCTGTTAAGTTCTCAGCTTTCATTAAACTTAATAATTTGAGAAGTAGGTATCACAGAATTACTTTTTTATTTTCAGACCCACAGTCTTACCAATACATTTTTTCCCTCTTTCAAGTAGGACATAGAGAATTAGATAAAATATAGAAATTTCTATAGTATGTGATTTATGCATAAGACATTTTTGAAAAAGTAGCATTAACAGTTGTACATAAGAGCTTAAAATTTACTTTCTAATAGTCAAACGTTTTTTAAAGTAATGTTTTATTTAAATCCAATTAATTGACATATAATATATTATTGGTTTCACAGGTAGAGGTCAGTTATTCATCAGTCTTATATAACAGCCAGTGCCCATTACATCACGTGTACTCCTTAAAGTTTATCGTGAAGTTACCGCATCCCCCCAGCACACCTCACCTCCAACAACCTTCAGTTTGTTTCCTATGATTAAGCAACTAATTAATCATTGAACACTACGTCAAAAACTAATGATGTGTACTACATGTTAGTTAGTTGAACATAATAAAAAAAGAGAGAGTCTCTTGTGATTTATTTACCTCTTTGATTTCATCTTATTTTTTCCTCTCTTCCCCTATGCTTCTATTTTGTTTCTTAAGTCCCACCCATGAGTGAGATCATGTGATGATTATCATTCTCTGATTGACTTATTTTGTTCAACATAATACCCTCTAGATCCACCCATGTCATTGCAAATGGCAAGACTTCATCTTTTTTTTGATGGTTGAGCAGTAGTCCAGTGTGTGTGTGTGTGTGTGTGTGTGTGTGTGTGTGTGTGTGTACCATCTAGCTGGGGACTCTACAGAGAACCTTATTTAATATTCACAGAATCTTTATTAGGTAGATAGTTATCCCAATTTTACAGTTAAATATACAGAAAACAGTGTTAATTAAGTTTTGATTCTAGAACTCTGACTTCAAAGTTCACATTCTTAATCACTGTACTTCTGATAGGTAAATGGGCTAGAAAATAAAACATAAAACCTATGCAAAATTAAAACTAGAATTCTAGCTTGTTATTTCAATAGTTTTTCAAGGCTATCAAATTATGTGTAATCAAGTTTTTTGAAAGTATTATTATTGGAAAGAAGACATAGAAATGGCCAACAGACACACGAAAAAATGTTCATCATCACTTACCGTCAAGGAAATGCAAATCAGAACCACCAGGAGATATCACCTCACACCTCCCAGAATAGCTAAAACCAGCACAAGAAACAATCTTTGGTGAGGTTGTGGAGAAAAAGAAACCCTCTTGCACTGTTGGTGGGAATCCAAACCAAGGCAGCCACTCTGGAAAACAGTGTGGAGTTTCCTCAAAAAGTTAAAAACAGAACTATCCTGTGATCCAGCAATCACCCTACTGGGTATTGACCCAAAGAATACAAAAACACTAACGCAAAAGGATAGATGCACCCTTCTGTTTATAACAGCATTGTTTACAATAGCCAAGATATGCCAGCAACCCAAAGTATGCATTTGTTGATGAATGGATAAAAAAAGGTGGAATCTATGTATGTATGTATATATGTTTGTATGTATGTATGTATCTATCTATCTATCTATTATCTATCTCTATAGATATAATGGAATATTATTCAGCCATAAAAAAGAATAAAATCTTGCCAATTGCAATGACATGCAGGGAGCCAGAGAGTATTATGCTAAGCAAAATAAAAGAGAGAAAGACAAATAGAATATGATTTCACTTGTATGTGGAATTTAAGAAACAAAACAAATGAACAAAAGGGAAAAGAGACAAACCAAGAAACAGACTTTTTATTATAGAGAACGAACTGATGGTTACCACAGGGGAGGGGCATGGGAGATTGGATTCAATAGGTGACAAGGAGTAAGGAGTGTGCTTGTGATGGGCCCCAGCTGTTGCTTGGAAGTGTTGAATCACTATATTGTACACCTGAAACCAATATTACACTGTATGTTAACTGAAATTAAAAACTTTAAAAAAAAAAGACTGTGGAGCATTTAGAACAATGGCACATAGTAAATACACGAGAATTAGTAGCTAATGGCAATATTAGTACTCATAATATTGATACTAAGATATTTTATCTTTTTGTGATGGTACTTGATGTTGTATATGGAAATTTCACATATATTATTTCATTTGATTCTTATAATAAGCAAATGAAGCAGATAAGAGCATATTATTCTGTTTATTTTTATGCTATTTATAAATACAAGTCATAAATACTGAAAATATGGAAAGCCGATTGTCTTTTTTTTTTCATATGGCCAGCCTCTTCTCAGTTTTTTTTTTTTTTAAGATTTTATTTATTTATTTGACAGAGAGATCACAAATAGGCAGAGAGGCAGGCAGAGAGGAAGGGGGAAGCAGGCTCCCTGCTGAGCAGAGAGCCTGAGGTGGGATTCGATCCTAGGACCCTGAGATCATGACCTGAGCTGAAGGCAGAGGCTCAACACTCTGAGTCACCCATGCGCCCCTTCTCAGTTTTAAAACACCAGTGCAGAATAAATGCTGCATGTTAATCTTATATTTTGGGTTAATTTGAAATCCAATCACCTAAACAGAAATTTATAATAAATATGGACCATTCTATTCCTTTAGAAATCATCAAGAAGTTTAAGAACTTTTTAAAAGAATGTTCCAACCTTAATAATGTAACAGTAATTGTTATGGTTTATTGAGTGCTTACCTAGCAGAATACATTAAGCAGTGTACATTGTCATCTTATTTAATATTTCTGACTGTCTCATGATATGGGTTTTAATAACCCCCTTTCACAGGTGAAATTCAGAGTTTAGAAACTTCCCCAGGGGCCCACAACAAGTGTTATGACGGGGATTTAAATACAGATCTCCCTTAAAAGTCAATGTTCTATACTAGGCTAGGCCACTGTACTATGCTATCTACTAGTTTCTTAGACACTATTAAGAACTGTTATATCATTACACACACACAAAAATTCCAAGGAGGCTACTCTTTACTCATGTAATCATGTTTTTAAGAAAAACTTGAAAGCACCTAAATTTGAAAGGACATCACTTACTTTAGAAGAAGCCTACTGAAGTTATATTTAAACTAGTTAATACTTTGTTTAGAGAAATGCTTTGCTTTAGTTAAAGATGGAATTAGAAACTATGTTTCTTTCCATGAAAGAGGTTACAAAGTAGAAAAGAGTAAAAGTGTTACAAATGTTAACATGAAGGAGAATAATCCATACATCTCAAGGAAGCAGGAAACTGTTTTCTTTGTTGGCCTCTGCTCACTAAATCAGCTTCAGAGGTCAAATTATAACTTAAAGTCTTGATTTATATGTTCCACAATCAAGCAATATTTGCCTCCTAAAACTTTTGGGGTTAGTGGAACAGAGGGCATGATTTATTTAAATATATAAAGCTAAAGTTTCCTTTGACCCAAATACTTTTCTCTTGCGCTTTCTTACTTGGCAGAAAAAAAAAAAATTAAGCCCAGACTATTTCTCCACTGTGTAGCAATCTGAACTTCTTTTTCAAATCCTTGCTTATGTTCATAAATGCTATAATATCCATTTACAGAGAAAAACTGTATTTCAATAGTTTTCACTAGAAGCAAGAACTTTATTTAAATCAGATGACATTTTGAGATTTTTTTTCCTAGTATAAAATTATAAGGATATGTTTTTAAATGAACAGAAAATTCTGAAAGTTTACCCAAGAAAATGAACAGTGGTATTCACTGGGGAGTATTATTAGGAAATACAGAAAATCTTTTTAACCCAGTGCACAGAAAACAACAGAAACTCTACACTTCCTACTTTCTTTCCCTTTGTCCAAGTTTATTTAGAAAGTTTAATAAAGGTGAAAATTCAGCTGAGGGATAAAGAGTAGGGCAAAGAGCCTGAATTTTTTCCAAATGGGAAAATTAAACCTTGAATATTTGGGATTTGAGATTGTTGTCCCAAGTGTATGTGTCAAGTTTTGGCCATCATTTTGCTCTCTGAAAATCAGACATTGCCTGTGCTGCTTTATTTTCTGATATTCCCACAGATAATATTTGATATGGACATCTGTCTCACAGGCCCCATGGTTTTGTTTTTGAGTAAACTTTTCTTGTTACAAAATAGAGATAAGCCATACAAATAATAAAAATCATCAAATCTTCAAATACTATAAAAATGTGTAACTTAGAAAGTAAAAGCCTCATAATTCCATTCCTGGAGGGGTTTGTGTTATATGTGTGTGTATGCACGTGTGTGTTTATTTACAGAATGTGATCATATTTTATATAAATGTATATGCATGTATGTAGCTATACACACTCATATAAAGTACCAGGCACATGGAAGCCATTTAAGTTAATTTCTGTCTTACTCTTTGTAGACTTTGCAATAGGTCTGTATAAATTGTTGGTCTTTTCTCCTACCACCCTCCAAAATAAGCATAAGTATACCAACTTTTTTTTTTAAAGATTTTATTTATTTATTTGGCAGAGAGAGATCACAAATAGGCAGAGAGGCAGGCAAAGAAAAGGGGAAGCAGGCCCCCTGCTGAGCAGAGAGCGTGATGCAGATGTGGGCCTGGATCCCAGGACCCTGAGATCATGACCTGAGATGAAGGCAGAGGCCCAACCCTCTGAGCCACCCTGGTGCCCAAGTATACTAACTTTTTAGAGATATTCAGAAACAAATTTAAAAATGTCCGTATTCAAAATTCTTAGAACATGTTTTATTGGTATAAGGAATTATTACCATTAAAAATATGAAATCTAGGGGTGCCTACATGGCTCAATTGTTAAGTGTCTGCTTTCAGCTCAGGCCATGATCCCAGAGTCCTAGGATAGAGCCCTCCAGCGGGCTCCCTGCTGAGCGGGAAGCCTGCTTCTCCCTCTCTCATTCCCCTTGCTTGTGTTCCCTCTCTCCTTGTCTCTCTCTCTGTCAGATGGTTAAATAAAATCTTTTTTAAAAATTTAAAAAATATGAAATCTAAAATAAAATCTTTTTAAAAATTTTTAAAAATATGAAATCTAAAATAAAATGCTTTATTAAATGAAGTCCCCTCGTTTATCCAAGCATATATATGCTCTATAAAATACCAGGTCCTTTGTGTTAATAACTTAAACTTGCTAGGAGTCCATTCTCCAGGGTAAAAACAAATGCTTTATAAAAATATATAATGTTATATATTTTAAGGATGGGATGCTGTTATGGACTGGAAAGATGTTCTGTCCGGAGGGGAAAAGCAAAGAATGGGCATGGCTCGCATGTTTTATCATAGGTAAGTATGCTGTCATTGTAACCACAAAAATCTTTGGATAAGATTCAATGTCCTCACCTTTAGTTTAAGAACATCTTCCTGGGTGATGGAGGCATTGGCAAAATGGGTGAAAGAGAGTGGGAGATACAGGCTTCCAGTTACGGAATAAATGCATCGCAGGAAAAAGGCACAGCATAAAGAATAGAGTCAATGACACTGTAATAAGGCCGTCTGGTGACACAAGCAGCTACATTTGCGGTGAACATAGCCTAATGTGTAAACTTGTCCAATTACCATGTGGTAGACCAGAAACTAATGTAACACTGCATGTCAACTATACTCAAATAAAAAAGAAAGAAAGGAAAAAAGGGAAAACTAATGCTTAGAATTTACAGGTTTAATTTTCTTGTTATTTTTTTTTCATGTGTTGGAAATCTCCCAGTACTTTTTTCTATTTCTTAGGTTGAGTAATGTTAGATGACAAAATTGAATTCTCATATATCCTATGTCTGAAAGGGTTATTACTAATTTTTAAATACGATGAATACGTAACTACTATTACACTGTGGTGAACACAGTAGATAGGCATTCAGTACTACTTCTGAAGCCTATTAAGCTCAGTAGTGCTCTCCTCCTTAAAAATCAGATGCTCAAGAGCCTGGTGGTAGGTATTTAGGGCACGTATTGCATGGAGCACTGGGTGAGGGATATAAACAGTGAATCTTGGAACACTGAAAAATAAAGAAATTAATTTTAAAAAATCAGATGCTCGGCTGCCTGGGTGGCTCAGTTGGTTAAGCGACTGCCTTCGGCTCAGGTCATGATCCTGGAGACCCAGGATCGAGTCCCATATCGGGCTCCCTGCTCAGCAGGAAGCCTGCTTCTCCCTCTCTCACTCCCCCTGCTTGTGTTCCCTCTCTGGCTGTGTTTCTCTCTGTCAAATAAATTTAAAAAAACCTTTCAAAAAAAAAAAAATCAGATGCTCATCTAATGCAAAGAGGAACCAGCCAGCATAGGTCTTAGTGGACTCAGAAAAAAAGAGATACAGGAAATCATTTCTCTTGATAAAACTTTTCTCTCTGCAGTCAGCTTCATAGCCTTTTGAGGTTCAAGGATACCAAGCACAAGAGACTGGAAAGAAATATTAAAGCTATTCTGAAATATTCTCCTCAATTTGTCCTATTCTCTGAAAAAGATCTCTCTCTGTCTCTTAATCCTAGGCCTCTGACAACGAGAATCAGAGTTGTATGCAAAGCAGGAAGCAATCAGGATATATGTACTTAGTTCTAATAAACCATCTTGGGAAGAAAGGACCAAGAGTCATGTACATGAACACCTAAATGGCACAGTTTATGGCTGTAGACTGGGGCATATATGACACTCTGAAGGAGTTGCAATAGATGCAGTTAATACTTTTATAGGGAAATTTAATATACTGATAAAAGATATATATATATGCTCTCAAGGAAGCCTCATTAATATTTAGCAACTAGTTAGCCCATACTTAGTGATCAATTGGCTACCAATTTTTTTAAAAAACCTTTTATTATGGGAAAAAAAACAAAACTCCATCAAAGAGAAGATTGTAAGTTGAATTGCATGTTCCCACTGCACTGATTCACCAAGTGTAACATTTTACTACACTTAATTTATCTATTTTTTTAAAATTCTGAAGCATTAAAGCAAATCCCAAATATCATGGCATTTTTTTCCTAAAAAATGTGGCATCAGGAAAATATAAGAATATTGTCTTACAGAATAACTACCATAATCATAGCTAATAAAACTGATAAAAATTGAAGTCATCGAATGCCAGGCTCATATTCAAAGCTTCACTAATTGTCTCAAAAATATTATAATTGATTTGTTCAAACATACAGAATTTTGTTGTTATATCTTTTAATCATTTTTAAACTAAAGTCTCTGCTACTCTATGCCCCACGACCACCACCACTCACCCTCTAATCCTGTATGTCATTGATCTGCTAAAGAAACAGGGTTAGAGGTAGAGAACAAACTGAGGGTTGATAGAAGGAAGTGAATGGGAAATGAGCTAGATGGGTGATGGGTATCATCACTTGTTGTGATTAGCTGAATGTTGTATGTAAATGATGAATCACTGAATTCTACTTCTGCAACCAATATTGCATGGTATGTTAACTAGCTAGAATTTAAATAAAAAAAATAAAAGGAGATATAAGAAAAAAAAGAAATAGGGTTAGTTGTACCATAAGAATATTGC